>DWGR01001111.1:0-17537 GCA_018247715.1 Heliconius burneyi
ACCTAATGCGAAACGCAGTGGCATAAAGCCACTACTTCACGCCGGTTTTAAATGCCGGGGGTGGTAATGATCCGATCGAGTCTGCCCATGCGTGTCGCCATTGCTGGCGACGTGACTCTCCCACTCGCTCATCAAGACATTGTAGTGTTGAGACATTGATATTTGGCATGATGTTAGGGAGTGTAGGGATGCGCTAAGAAAGCATACGTTGAAATCCCAATGGGTTTTTTTCCCTGTATTCCTGGTTCCCTGGTTCTAAGCTATAGAACCCACAACTATCATCCTTTTTAGGGCATTATAGCAGATCACCCGTCAGACACTTGTGCAGGGACGGGCTTAACCTGGATGACGGTTCAGCCCGTCCCTGGATGACGGTTCAGCGTCGGGGGCGCTCTACCATAGACGCCGTCATGCGCGTGAGGGTTCTGGTGGAGGAAAGGGTGTTCTGGGATTAGGTGGTGCTGGCGATGATTATATAATGAATAGACATCTCCAACGAATTCATCACCCTACCCTGGAGTTGTATTCGGGAGGCTTTGAAATACCATCGCATGCTTCCTTACCTACGGCGTACAGTAGAGACTTACCTTGAGGGTAGATGTGCAATAATAATTATTATAGTTTGACATTTTAGAAATATTTCTACTTTACTAGGAATCGGAAATCATTTTAGATCTGGAGTTTCGTTTTATTGCGTTCCTCAGTGACTAAGCTTAGCAATAAAATTCTCAGGTACAGAATATTTTTTATCTTACTCATAGGTCAAATGTGTAGCTTAACTTAATTAAACTACTAGCAGGTAGCCAGTTCTAATTTTACACGGTTTTATTTATTTTTTGTGATTTGTATGCAAATATTTTGAAAGCTTGACTCATTGTGTTTTTATTTAAATCTGTTGACTTCACTCTCTGTTGGTTCGCTCACTGGAATTTCAAATAATATAATTAAAAAGACAACAATGTACGTTGCTGTTTTAATTTCTTCACTGTGGTAACAATAGAAGGCACAGCTTTGAAGAATACAGAAAAAATAAGAATGAAGTGGCTCAACACTAAGTTTCTTCTACCTACCCTGCTACATGCGGGATACAGCGTGAAACTAATAAAATATATAGTTATAATTGGTCCCCCAATATGAACTCGGGCAGTGCCCTGCTGTCACAAAGTCGCTAGGATAAGCTTATAATTCGTTAAAACAATGCGACCAGTGGTTAGACATCTTTCAACTGAAAACTTAACACGGGAATTTAACGAGAATATATTATACTATATTAATAACATGAAGCCAGGCGTGTCGCAGGGGCACAAGTGACTGTAATCACGATAGGAAGGATTGTGGGTTCGGTTCCCACTTGAAGAAATTAAATATTGATCATTTTTTCGCTCTGTCGAGTGAAGCAACTGAACACCGCTCTTTGCATTGTTACCGGAGCGAAAATATTATATATTTAATTTCCTTAAACAGTAATCGACCCCACGATCTGTCGTATTTACAGTCACAAACTTATATCAATAGTGATATGCATAGGCATTAAATTAAGAAAATCAAATTAAATCACCTTCACGCTGTATCCCGCACACAGCAGGGTAAATAAATATTTCACTTCCTCGAGTAGGGATGGAACCCACAACCGTCACGTTACATTCACACCCTAGTGCCGCTGCGCCACGACAGCCCTACGGATTAATAATATTAAATTTCATCTTGCGGTCAGCAACTAAAGACGATCGTCGAATTAAAGTAAGCCAATACTGAACAAATAACCACATTTAGTTAAAAAGTAAAAATGAACCAAATATTAATCTCTAAACAGTTAAGGGCTTTGAACTATGGCTGTAATAGGGCATCGGTGACTATCATCGACGGAAATTATCGCTTATGGAAATATTATAAAGATACAGATATTGTTTGAGATTGTTTTTCTTCACGTTGTATCCCGCACATAGAAGGAGCTGGTAGAGGAACCCTAAGTACCTAGAGCAAAATTGTCAAACACTTCCACCGAATTTTTAAGGCATTGTGTGTTGACGGAACTCAACGTCACGCTTTGCCTTGTAACTAAAGCGAGGAAATAAAAATAGTAAACATATGATTTCCCCTATGGGAATCAAATTCACGCTCTTGTTATTGATCCTACCACTGCAATGCAACAGCCTTTGCTCTTATATTTTCCCCAAAAATAAGTATAACATTTTAAACTAGCCTTGAATTTTAGGTGTACGTACCATTGTCCAACTCAGTGTACTGTAACACAGACAAACACCGTAAAATCTGTAAAATAAAGGCACTATCTAACTAAAAATGAAATTGGCTTTTGTAAAATTTCTAAATGAAGTCGTCGTTGCGCAGCACCACAGTGATTGACTGTAAACACAACGACAGTGGGATCGATTCCCAATGATCCCCTCACTCTGATAAAGCGCGGCGTTGAGTCCGACCATTCATTACGCAATATCTCAAAAAATGTGCGAAAACTGAGTGTGTCTTAACACTACCTTCCTTTCCTGCTATATACTAGGTACAACGTAAAACTATTCACAAAAAATATATTTCTACTTTTCTTTCAAAGAAAAAGCTTACAATTTCAAAAGAACGAAACAAGATTTGGAGCAAAAATACTGTTACGACTAAAATATTCAAGTACACGCTCTTTTCATAATTTAAACTTTTATTCAATATGTAAATTTTTATATTGTCATCCTTCATTTTGGCTCAGACAGCGAGAAGACTTGATTAAATTAAGAGCAACTGTACAGTCTCAAAGAAAACTTTGTTATTGAGTAATTAAACGTACAAGAGAGGATATGAAAGAAATACCCAGCCTCTACTGGCAACTTATTAATGTCTGAGTTTTAGATATTTTTATTTCAAATTTCTGCTTCAGTTGTGCTTATGGGTATTAAGAAAAGTCTATTTATAGTATTTGTTGGTAAATTGTTTACTGTGTTTTGGTTTCACGCTGTATCCCGCTTATAACAGATTTGGCTGAGGGAATCTTGTATTTAGACACTCTGTTAGCTACTTGTCAAGACAAGACAAGTGTGTTTAGTGGCAAGGTGTAAGAGTTGAGCCCACAGCACCGTTGTTTTTTAAACATAGCGTGACACATGTTATGTGATTCCTCAGATTTTATTCAAATAAACTTCATTATCTATATATAATAATAGAAATGGAACATTTGTTTTAGAACATTTCTTTATACGGACTTGTATTTCGATTTACTATCAATGTAAAATGCACGATAAATACTCCGTTGAACATTAAGACATTCCTTTTTTCAATGCTCAATATTATTTCTGTAAGTATGTTATATAAAATATGAAATAACATTTTCTACTAAATAAAGCTAAACTTAAATACATAAAGTCTAGTGCAGCTTACTTTAAAATACTCAGTTAAAGTTATTTCTTATTTATTCTAATTTCTTCATGTTCTTTAGATCTCATAAATCCCAAGTGTATCTCTTCTAACTTTCAGTAACTTTTAATTTAACATTTTTCACTCTTTAGAATAAATATTCTTTACTCATTCATTTGTTTCATAAGTTAGAAATTAAAAAGCCTTCGTGGCACAGCGGCACTGTCTGACTGTACACGCGACGTTCGCAGTTCGATTTTCGCCAAGAGTCAAGTCAATTAACTGTAATTTCTTCGCTCTGATCACAATAGAAAACACAGCGTTGTGTTCCATCATTCAAAACGCAATGTTTCATAATTTCAGTGGAAATTAGAGAGCAGAAATGTGTTAATGGGGAGCAGAGTATCTTAAGACTAAATTCCCAGGTTCCCTCTATATACCCAGCTATATGCGGAATAGAACATAAAGCTAAAAAAATATAATAATTAATTTCTATACCATATTAGGATCGTTCGCCTTATAAAAGTGACCTATTTCCGCGTCAGTACGCCACATGTCTCGTACTGTGTGAATATAAAATATATCCATATATAGAACAAATAGTAAAAAACGTAAACAATCTGAATCATATGGAGATTGTTTTAGTACAAATGTTTGGAGAGATTAAAGATCTGTTTGTTGATTCAAAACTGATTTAATTTAATATTGAAAAAAAGTACTTTTTTTGTTAGTTTCATCCTTGGAACCTAGTGTTAAGACACTCCGTTCCCATAAAAACACTTCCGTTCTCGATTTTCTGAATTCTAAAGGAATTTCATGTTGAGTAGCGAAACTCAACTCTTTATTGCAATAAAACAACAACGACTTACTAACTTCAATGCCGTCGTGGCCCGGTGGTACAATGGTGTGCTGTAAAGTTGACAGTTGTGCTTTCGATTCCTGCTCGGGGAGATGAAATATATAAAATTTTCATTTTCTCTGGTAACGAGGCAAAGCGCGATCTTAAGTTCCGCCACTTAACACGCAATGCCTCAGAGTTCGACAGAAAGTGTATGAATAAGTTCCCGTTCCCTACTTTGCTATATACGGGATACAGTGTGAAGTTAAATAAAAAAATAACAATTATACTAATACTTTTAGTATACAATAATAAAACTTGCATTACTTGAAAAGTCAGAACGAATTTTCTAAAGACATAGTGTTTTAACTGAAACGCAATTAATAAAAAGGTGTTGCCAGTTTCTATCTAGACAGATTTATGGATACAGTTTTCACAGATGAAAAAAACAAAAAGACCATCAACAAAATAGAAAACAGATAAAATTTATGACTTTAAAATTTGGATAGCTTCACCGAAAAATAATACAAAATGCACTACATATTTTGGTTTGTGCGAGTATCCACATTTTCCTTTTGTATTGGACTTGGCACGATATAAATTTATTTACTTGAAACTGTATAGCTATTTTAATGGTTGATTGTGATTAATTTGGGACTTAGATTTATTGCTTAATGTGATTTCTTGTTTAAGAATATTTAAATAATAAACATAAATATTAATTTTTGCTCCACTTGGTCAATACAAGTGGAGTAAAAGAGTGACTGTGTGGTACCCAAAGAGGGCAAGCGAGCGAGAGGCAGACCTCAAAAAAGATGGGATGATGATATCAGATAAGTCGCAGGAATTAAGTGGCATAGAGTGGCTCAGGAACAAGCAGAATGGAAAAGATTAGAAGAGGCCTTTGCCGACTGGCAAACGGATCTTTAGAAAATAAAGAAACATGAAATATTATAGTAGTAAAATTTAAATATAAATTAAGATTATAATATGTTATGTAGTTTCTTTAAGTTTGATTATGTCAATGTTATAATGTAATCCGAATAAAAGGCTATATTATTATTAATTATTGAGGGCACGAATCTAATGGGTGAAAAGAAAAAATGAAACAGTCAGACGGACCGACAAACAGACAAACAGTTATTGTATAAATGTACCGTTTTTGTTCTTTTGGGGTAATCTAATGATTAGGTCTTTAAAAACTAGATGTAGAAAGACTTAAACTCACTCTAAGTGAAATTTTAATTAATAAGGGCTACTTAGTTAATTGTTACCTTTACTACGTTATAGATTGTACCTTTGTGATTGAAAATATTTCGTTAGTGGTTGTGGGTACGATTCCTCCAATTAGTGTTTTCTCGTAAAAAAATAAATTAAAACACTTTACGAGTGACAATGCGACGCATTTGCGGTTACATTTACATTCAGAAATAAAAAAAAACATATTATACAATTATACAAAGAGTTGTGGTCAATGTATAATTTCCTGGCGTAATGGAGAAGAGTCTACCTGAAAACGCAATAATTGCGTTTTCAAGAGGCTGAGATATCCTCATTTAATTTGTAAATATACAATTCAAACGGCAATACTAATACGGTACCATGTAACTGGGTCTGATGATGGAGCCTAACCTAACCTTCGGAAGGTTAGCTGGGATGCCTATTAGTAAAACCATAAATCATAAGCTTATGATTGAACTGGAAGACTGCTGATGGAACTCTAAACGTGACTAGAGTAGTAACTCTCATTTAGTAAAATGTTAGTCTAAGTATAGACTAACATTTTACTAAATACATACTTTTTCAGCTTCACGCTATATCCCGCAAAAGAGGGTAGTCAGAGGAAACCCAATGTTAAGACGCTCCGTTCTCCATTTTCTGCCGAATTTTCGAAGCATTACGTGTTAAATGAGAATCAAACTGGCAACCGTCGCGTTTACAGTCAGTCATACGCTTGGTCCCTGCGACGGCCTCAGCACACATTCACTTTTGTATGAATCGAATCCACTACTATCTCAATTGCCAATCATTTACCAACTGCGTCATAATAGCGTAAAGCAGTTAAATTATGTCAGCATATTGTCCTTGACACGATATTCAATGATATAATAAATAAACTATAATCAATATTACTAAAGAGGTTTTAGCAAAAGGAAGTGTCCTAATGGCTGTACATATATATTTATAAGAGCAGGTGTATTTTTAATTAGTAAAATATGTTATTTCAATGATTTTGATTTGTCCTTGGACTTATGGAAAGCGGGTTATTAGTTGATTAATATGTTTTTAATATAAGCCATATGGTAAATATTTGGAATTTTTAATGAAATAAGGTTTTCGCAGCTTTTATTTAAATTACAACTTACAAGGGAATTCATATTTTAATGTTGTCACTTCGCTCGCTTTATTAAAAAGAATTAAAAATTCTGAAAAAAAATCGTTAAAAAAGTATTTACACAAGTTCGAGGTTGCGCAGAGGCTTAGACGTCTGTAAACACGACGGTTGTGGGTTAAATTTTCACTCAAAGAAATAAAATATTACATATTTTTATTTCTTTGCTCTTGTATTGGGACAAAGTGCGGCATTGAGTTCCGCTATTCAACACTCAGTGTCTCAAAAATTCTCCAGAAAGTGAAAAAAGTTATTATCAAATTATTCAAATAAAATTTTTGTGTAAAACCTAGTAATGCCACCCTTTCTCTATAATTTCTCACCATTTTACAGACTTTGCTTTTAAAATAGCAGAACTTAACGCCGCACTGAGCTCTCGAACCCCAAACTGTCGTATTCCAGAGCCTCACTAACAAGCACCTAAAGGCAAATGAAACAAAAAGCATAATTTTCATTCATAATTTAAATTAAACGACGCCATATATTATTATCTGAAAACTAGAACAATAAGAAGATTTAAACCACTTTTTTGGGGATTTATGAGTGTTTATGTATCAAAAAAGTTGGGTATCCTTGAAATTAGTTTTAATTACTTTCCAAAGGCACTGCCCTAAGATATAATTTACGATTTGGAGTTGCGAGCTAGGTTTAGGGGGAATTGATTAATGTTTTAGACGGTCGTAGCGCAGTGGTTGTAAACACGATAGTCGTTTGTTCGATACGACTACGACACAGCGCTGAGCTACGATATTTAACACGCATTGTGAAACAAACGAATACGAATTTGGGAGTGGAGAACGGAGTGTTTTAGATCTAGGTTCTTTCTCCTCATCTTGCTATATGGGGGTTACAGGTCAATTCTTCAACGGTTTAATTCCCACTAGAGGGAATAAATTAGTAACAAGATAAAGCGTGACGTTAAGATCCGCCAGTCAACACGCAATGTCTCAAAAATTAGATAGTATCTTAATATTACATTCTCTCGGCCTACGCTACTATATGAGCAATACAGAGTGTTGATAAAGAAAAAAACTGTATTTAATCAATAATTATTCTGCGATTACTCAAGAATCAAACCTACAATAAACTCTCATACTAAGCTTCAATATTTTGAAATAAAGCACCCTTTGCCTCGGCACCGCCCGCCCGCCCTAGGCGCCCGTCGTTGTGGAGACAGATGAGGTTATTGAATAAAATTGATATACATTTTTATTTATAAATAATCATGGCCTGTAGCTATTTTGTATTTGAAGTCATATTTATTTGAAATGTTAGATGATTATTTGATATTCCTTGGTATAGTGTTCTGTACATTATTTACTTTTATTTAGCTTCACAGTCTCAGTTCTAGTGTCCTTTCGCTACTTTCAGCCCATTTTTTAAGTCATCAGGTGTTGAGTAACAGAACCTAACGCAGCGTTTTATCTTGTTATGGGAGACCTCTCTGGCAGAGAGATTATTATGGGTAACGAGATAACAATTCATTGCTTCGTGTGGTAATCGAACGTACAACTCTTGCGTTTACAGTTGCGCCTCGAAGGCCTCTACAATATTTTATAACATTAAATAAATTATTCACAAATTTTGCTCCCCACTTTACTTACATTTTCGATATATCGTTTGTTGACTCGAGGAATCGTACGTCTTGTCTTCGCTTGTAAAGATAATTGATCCCCCAAATGGATATCGAACCCGCAATTATCACAATTATAATCAACCACTTTCAAACATCTAAGCACAGAGTTTAGGAGTTATGTCATAACAGAATAATTGTACGTCCAATACAAGTTTATTATTGTATTCATACAGTATTTGCTCTGCCTCTGCCTCTGCCCATAGCCTGAGGCAGCAGGATATTGCCGGACTCAATCAGATATAGCGTTCCAATAGTGTGTTTGTTTTGCATACACCCACTTCTAGTTTACTTTAGTGCGGTTTAATTATTCTGTACTAGGGTCGAGTACAGGATATGCCTGGGGAACTGTAATTTTATGTTTTTTTGGGATTCCGTGTCTCAAAATAAATATAGAATTCTTGTCTGTTTGTCTGTGAAGACCATTTATCTCGAGATTGCGTAGAGATGTAAAGCTGAAATTAATATTTAATTTTTCCTCAGAACATAGAAAAACAAAATCTAATTATCTTTTTATAAAAAGAACATATTGGCTTCCTATTAAATAAAATAAATAATAAGGCACATAGGCTCAGAGTGTCACTGTAAGGTGACTCAACTGTTGTGGGCTCGACTCCAACTTGGATGAATGAATAATTATGATTTCCTTGCTCTGGCAAAGGCAAAGCGCGGCATTGAGTTCCGCCACTCAAGAAACTATGCCTAGAATTCAACAGAAAGCGGATCACGGTAATATCTTAATCGTAACAGAGTGCCTTAGCACTATGTAAGTGCCTATCTTGCTGTTTGCGCTAAGATGTTTTTAAGGTTAAACGATGTACTCGTATGTAAATAATACTGGAATTTTGATTAAACTTTAAAAATGTACCAGAATTTGAACCTTGAACTACGCCAACTACTCTAAGACCATAATAGGTAAGTCGGTATGATGGTTGTAGTCAATCGCACGTATAAATAATTATACCAAAATATTTTTACATACATTCCTCTTTATTATAAATAATTATTTCCTTCATGTTTAAGAAGGCACCTGCCAATAAGTTATTTAAAGTTTAAAAGTCAATTTTATGATATTCATATAGAATATGCAGGTAACTTATTTAAAATTTTATATCAGTTGGCAGCTTCTGACCGTAAACGCGAAAGTTGTGGGTTCGATTCCTACTCGGCTTTGTGCTTTTTTGTATATGTTTTCTACCTTCACGCTATATCTCGCATGTAAGAGGGTAGGTAGGAGGAGAGCTGTTAAGATCCTCTGCTCCCTACATTCCGCCGAATTCTAGAGCCATTGCTTAGTGAGTGGCGGTACTCAACGCCGCGCTACCCATTGACACCAGAGCAAATAAATGAAAATATGAAATATGTATGTGTTTACGCCACGACTGGCCTGTTTGCTAAATATTAATAAAATATATAAACAACAGTGTCTCAACACTATAGCTCTTATACCTATCACACAAAACGGAATAAAAAAACCAATTTCACAGCACCAAAATGGGTACACTGAGAAAAAATCGTATCAAATATTCCATTAGAGTCCTGTACTAAGTCACATAAAGCCGTATCGAGCTTTCAATTGGTGATCGATGGGGCGATCGGTCTTACGCCTAACTTGTGTTTACTCTGAATAGTTCTTAAAATTCTATGTGTAAGCTTAGATGTGGGGTGTTTTGGGGTGTTTTTGATGGGTTTTTAATGGTTAAGTGTTGGTAAGCTCTCGTGGTGTAAGAGTACAAGGGTGTGCCTATAACACGACGGTTGTTCCTTCGATCTCCACTCGCAGGAATGAATCTTCGTTCTGGTACTAAGGCAAAAGCTCGGTATTGAGTTTCACCAGTCAGTACACAATGCATCAAAAATTTGATGAAAAATAAGGAAAGTCTTAACAATAGGTTTCCTCGGGTTACTCTGTTACATGCGGGATACAGCGTGAATTGGAATGGCGCTTTCTTAATAACTATCTCGCGTACAAAACTTCGTTTACTATGCACTATTGAATTACGAAACCTTGCGTGTTCAGTGGCAGAGCTCAACGCCGCGGTTTAATGTTACCAGAGAGAGGAAACGATAATAATTAATTGAACGATAGGGAATCGTAACTATAATCGTATTTTAGTAAAACATTTTTTTTTCTTATTATTCAAAAGACAGGACGAAAAGGTTGTATAACTAAGGGAATAAACATCAAAGCAACACATGACAGCCTTCCCAGGTCCTTTGAAAAATTAACCAAGTGCGAGTCGGATTTGCTCATGGTATTCCGTATACTGTCCAATCATGATATTGCTGTCCATAGAGTTAGCTATAAAGGATTTAGCCGACCTGTTTTTTTAGAAGTATGATTTTTAGAAAATATAGCTAAATATAAGGTTTAGTGAAATGTAAAAGGTTTTTATTAATATATTGTATTTCCTGCTTTAAGCTGTAACCCGCATACAGCTAGGTAAGCATAGATAACCTAGTGACATGACACTCCGTTTCCAGCTTTATCTAGGCTGTTGTGTCATAATTATATTGAAGTATTAAAAAAATATATGTATTTTTTTCGGTAAAATTCAAAATAGTCACAAAAAAATGAAATTATCGTTATTATTTATGGATATAAATATTATATTAAGGATTTTCTGAGCTTCACGCTGTATCCCGCCCATAGAAGGGTAGACAGAGGGAACCTAGTGTTAAGACACTCCGTTCCCCACTTTCTGCCGAGTTATGGAGGCATTGCATGTTGAGTGGCAGAACTCAACGCCGCGCTTTGCCTCGACACCAAAGCGAAGAAAATGGAAATATAAACGTAAATAAATATTTCAATTCTTCGAGTGGGGATCGAACCCACAACTAGTCGATTTAGCAGTGGACGAAGTCACACCTTTTGTGCCCCCGCGCCACGACTGGCCTCGATATTAAAATTTTATAACATTTACCTATATACAGTTATTTTTTATTTCGAATTGGTAGTTTATGAGATACTGCATTCAACAATACTATCTGTTCAGGAATAATATTATAGTAAAATGGTTTTTATGAACGGGAACCTTAAAGTAACCAATACCTATAAGGAATTAGAATTAAAAATGCAATCCACTTCAAAAGAAGCGAAATCGATATAATGAAAGTACAAGGACTAAACAACTTGTCTTTTTACTTCAGTTGAAAAAATGTGACTTCCTTTTTCTTTAGCTTCATGCTGTCAGATAGCAGAAGCAGGTTAGACAAATGAAACCTAGGGAACCTAGTATTATGACACACGTGGCTACGAACTAAACGTGGCGTTAAGCTATGCCAATTGCCATATCTTTGAAATTAAATTAAAAAATAAATAATTAAATAGCCTATCCTACTGTGTGCGGGATACAGCGTGAAGCCAATTTTGATTCATTTCTATCGACCTGGTAACGACATAAAGAGCGGTATTGAATATTTGTAGTAAATAGAACAACACAATTATTGTTGTTAACATGATGACCTACTAGTGGCTGGGGAAGTACGGGGAACTTAGTATTAAAACACTCGTTTTCCCATTTTTGGCCGAATTCTTGAGATACACCACTTAAAGCCACCAACAAGGAATAAATTATGCAAATAAATACTGTAGATACTACAGCGTATAGGAACAGGACACGTGGTCATGCCAACATGATGAATATGCCATACAATAATAATATTTGAATTTGCATATACGAGAGATGAATTAATTCCACAATAAGCCTCGCTTTGACTAACTAAAGTGAATCATGATTTTTAATATATGATTATTGTTTAGAAGTAAAAGATATATTTGGTTGTGGGTTCATTCCCACTTGGGGAAACGAATTGCTTTCTTTTTCTCGTTGTGGTAAGATAAACTCCTGCGTTGAGTTCCACTATTATAAATACAATATCTCGAAATTTGAAGAGTGAATGGGGAACGGACTGGACTGAACTGGACTGAACTGGACACCACATAAGGTTCTCACTGCCTACCTTCTCCTAGATGTGGAATACAGCGTTGAGTTAAAAATAAATCATTTTTGATAGTTTTATTTTAAAAGAACAACTGTTGACTCTCTTGCTGGCTGTATTCAGCAGAACTGCCTTTCGAGCCTACAGTAGCTTCCAATCTGATCGCTGATAAGACGCAACCCATAGTTGTTTTAAAAATATATATTTTGAATGTAATAATTTAAACTTTTCTTTGGTTTAAGTCGATTTGTTAAATATATAAAAATAAAATAAATATAGATCAACAATAAATTGAACAAATATTTTTTTCTGTAGAATCAGACGAATTGACTTAAATAGCCTTTAAGCTTTATCCAAAATACAAGAGTGGGAAGGGGGAACCTAATGTCAGAGCCCTTTCTCCACCGCGACCGGAGCGGACCCATTAAGGACAACATCGAACTCGCAAGAGTAAATTGCGTACTTGTATTTCGATATTAGTTTTATCTAAGCATTACCTCCTCATTTCTCTTTGACAGTGGAAACCGGGCTTTAGAGACCCGTTTCTTACCAACTCTCGTTACCAGAGATAGTTTGGGTATAATATTTATAAATAATATTAATCAGATTCACGTTGTATCCCGCATCCCCCCGGGAAAGCATATTTGGTGACATTGCACGGCGAAACTCAACGACGGCCTTCTGCCTTCTTTATTCTTTCATGCCAGAGGAAAGAACTGAAAAGATTAATAAGTAATAATTTATATATCCCCCGAGTGGAGATCGAACCTACATCCGTCACGTAACAGTCACACCCTTGCGCTCCTGCGCCACGACGGCCTTCATTATATTACATTTATTATCTCCCTTATTAAGGGAGAGAGACTCGCTATGTTTATAGTAACAGGTTACGAAACAAACCGTCGTACGCACTCAAAATTTGGTTTACCTAAACTGAACGTGACTCATGGTGCGTCATCTGATGCAGATGGAATAAATAGATATAGGGCTGTCCATAGATTTGTAGATTGGTAAGATTGAGTGTGATAGGTGTAGGTTCTAATAGTTTTAGGGGAGTTTTTGTATGTTAACAGTGTGTATTTTTATAGTTTCGTTTTTTATCCCGTATATTGCAGAATAGAGAGATTCTAGTATTAAGACTTACCTTGCTCCACTTTCTGCAACATTTTCGAGACATTAAGTGTTGAGTGGTTGAACTGGAAGTAAGGAATTGAAAATATAAAATATTTAATTTCTCTGAGAGGGATTCGAACCTACAACCATCGCCTCTACTATTGGCAGGATACAGCGTGAAGTTAACAAGAAAATATATTTACTTATTTTTTCACTGTCTTCCACTTACACATACATTGTCTTAGACGTATCTGGTAGAGAAACCCAAAAACGCTTATCTTTTCCTTGTATGTCATTTAAATCAATGATTGACATTTAACAACCCACAATCAAAACAAAACTTTTTTTTAAACTTCACTCTGATTCTCGCATATACCAGGATAGGCAGAGGAAATCCAATGGCAGAATACTCCGTTCCCCATGCTTCTCCTAAGTTTTGAGACATTATACATTCCCCCGGATGGAAATCAAACCCACAATCACTTATATCATACGCAAAACATAAATCATAGTCATAAAAAATTTCAATCTTTTTATGTCACGCTGTTACCTCTTCTTTCATTTTGCTTCATAAACTACTTACATCTATTGTACAGCCCTACACACCGTCACGCTATCACTCGACATCTATGTTCTTAAGCCGAATATTTTCCATCTTCGTCACCTCTAAAACTATATAACGAAGGTTTTACATCAACCCAAATCGAACCTTCTACCTACGCCTTAAAACACAATTCTGATAATATAACTACAAAATCCGAAACACTATAATATGGTAATGACAAATGCATTATTTTTCACATTTTCATAGGATTTTCTACTTTAATTCTATGTTAATAAGGGTTTTTACCAAATTTATTGGGTTAGCCCCTTTTTAAATTATTATCCATACATATTTTAATGTGCCGCATCAATCTCTGGCCGTGTATATGAATAGGGATATTTAAATTGAAAGGGTAATAGTGTTTTTGAACACGTGTGTAAAATATGGCTGTTAGGTTCACTGACGCAATACAATTTTTCAGTTACAAAACTGTCGAAATCATTAATTTTGTTGTTTTTTTTTTGTTTGTTTGTGTACAGTTATATTTGATGATGATGTTTGGTATAGCTGGAATGTTTGAGAAAATCTTAGTACAGGTTCGAATCCAACTTAGGTTAATAATAAAATAATGTAAATTAAAGTTGAATTAAAATAAAAAATGAAAATTGACGCTTTAGTATGGAGTGTTTGACTAGCCGTTAGGTTGTGAGTTCGATTCCCATTGAGAGAAATAATTTTCTTTAATTTCTTCGCTCTAGCAAAAAGACAAAGCGCAGCGTTTACGTTTAACTAGTCAACACGCAATATCCCGATACTTGGATGAGAAATGGTGAAAGGAGTTCACTAAGTTACCAGGTTCCCTCTACCCTCCCTCTCTCTACGTGCGGGATACGATACAGAATGAAGTTCAGATGAGTTTTTGATGTCGATTAGTATGACTAAAATTTGAATGACTTATAATTTAATTTCTAATTACCTACATTACTCAAATTATTTTGAAACTAAAACATTACAATAATAACTAGAATTGAGGTTAACATCATAATATTATAATTAAACAAAGAATATTATTCTATTCAAGACTACTATAATAACTTTAATGTAATTAAATACTGTTGACATTCAAAAGAGAAAGCTTATTATTATAAATATACTAGTATTTGTCGGCGGGCTCGTCTCTGTGGAAATAATATCAAATTGTGTATGATGACACATTCTAAGTGTTCGAGGTAACTTTCACGTTGTATCTCACACAGCAGGGTAGGAAGAGAGAACCTAGTGTTCAGAGACTCCGTTCGCCACTTTCCATCGTATTCTTGTTACTTGAATGCGGAAATGAACATATACACATTATTCATTTTCACGAGTGAGGATCGAATACACAGCCTATTGTTAAGTTTTTTTTAGGTTCACTATGTAGCCTGCGCATAGCAGAGTAGGCAGAGGGAGCCTGTGAAAGTTTAGTTAAAACACTTCCGACCCATCTGAAGGCAATGCTTATTGAGTGGTAGAACTTAACGCCACACTTTGCCTCGTTAGCAAGAAAACATGAAAATATAAAATGTTTAATTTTCCCGATTGGGAATCAAACTCACAACCATCGGATTTACAGCACGATATGCCACAATGGCCTCAAGTGTAAAAAGTCTTTTAAATAAGTACCTTTATTAGTAGATACAGGAACAGGTGGACTCTACAGAGTACGTTTTGTGGATCTCATAATCTAATGGAACAGTAATCCCATAGAACCGGAGAGAGATCAAGCTGTGAACCAAAAGTGGCAGATAAAGCCAATAACCTCTACCCTCGTGGTGTCTGAGTGAAGGATTTACTGAATGCTACGAAAAGTAAGGTTTTGTATATGTACACAAGTACATACGAACAATGTATCTCTCTTTCAGCTTCACGCTGTATCCCTCATATAGTAGAGTAGGCCGAGAGCCTTAGTGTTAAGATACTCCGATTCCGTTATCTCCGGTCCCCACTTTTGACGGAATGATAAGAATATTTGTATAAAACAAAGTAATTAATGACTAAAAAGTATGAAATTTCGATGTTTGCATGTTGGAATATACCTTATTTAAAACCGAAAGCACATTCTAGAAATGGCTTTTGAGGAATTTGGTGACAAACATACATACTGGTTTAAAATTTAGCACTTGTACTTGGAAGTCTAAATAGAACATTATAATAAAATATTTTGGTAACACGTAGCCCGGTGTTGAGTTCTGTCACTCAACATGCAAATTCTCTAAAAATTTAAAAACTCTCTCAGAAAATTCTATGGAATATGAGGGACGAAGTGTCTTAACACTAGGTTCCCTCCGCTAACCCTATTTGCGGAATACACCGTGAAGCTGAAAAAAATAATACTAAATGAGAGTAACGCGTGAACCTAATTACCTTTTTCTACTATTTTTAAATGTTATTCTTACACTAAAAAAAGAAAAAACTTTTTAGAAAACGTATAAAAAATAACATAGCGGAATTTTCCGGAATATAAAGTACAATGTAACGAGCGTTTAAGAATTTCGGCGTATTTTTAAGAAAATCTATCTTATAAATATATGTTTCCAAGAGGCAAGGGTTCAAATCCCGCTACGTTCAAATTTTGATATTTTTTTTGGCTGACTCCTACGTCGAAGGGTTCTTTCTGTCTCTAACTATTTCAAAATCAGAAAAGAATGCCTGTAGCATTTATTTCATATTAAAAGAACTACAGACATATGTTGGTAATGATTTTTCCTAAATAATGTCTAAATATTTTCACTTTTCATATTTTTGCCTTGATTTGTATTGTTAAATTTCACTTCGTGCCACATTTCAAATCTGTAAGTGCACGGGAAGTAGGTTTTGATTATACGGCGAATTTCATAGATCTTGACAGACCAACAGATGGACACACCGAAAACAAAGTAATCCTACAATGGTTGCGTTTTTACCTTGTGAGGTACGGAACCCTAAAAATATAATGATCTTTTATTTAATAAAATTTATGTTCAAAACACGTTAATTTAACTGTAAAAGATGTGCATATTTTATATTTATTATAGAGATTTTAGCATAATTGTATAGATATGGCAGAATGAATCATCCAAGTGACAAAGGAGTATAATGAGATCCTACTTGTTAATAGTACGTAACTAGTTAATTAAAGATTTTTTTTATAAAAAATAAAAATAATAATAAAAATAATTTATTTTTTTTACCTTTTGCGTCTTTAAAAAAATAAAATTAATTAAAAAAGAATGTTGTAACTTCTGCATAGTAGAAAATATGTCTCCTTATACGTTGTTTGGGGTTCGATTTTAATAAAACAAAGCACATTTCCAATTTTGATTGATTTATTATTTGCTAACAGGATGTGAAATCTATAATTAGTGCGATTAAAATATATTTTCATAAATACTATGTTTCGCCTCTACATATTTTTTGCGGGTAAGGAAAAAATCCAGCAAAAATAACCCCGTTATCTCCTAAAAACATTTTGATGCAGAAGATATCTCATTAAGTGTCGTATTTTCGAGCTTCACGTATATCGCATACAGTAAGGTAGGCAGAGGGAACCTAGGACTGCACACGCCGAGAGCTAGAGTGGCACGCTAGCTCTCGGCGTGTGCAGTCGTGTCGTACGTAAAACAAGTTTTATTATTTAAAAAGCTCATGTGCGTTTCACCAAAATGCCAGTTAAGTGCAATAAGTGTAATTTATTTATTTC
>DWGR01001112.1:0-17526 GCA_018247715.1 Heliconius burneyi
GGATTGCTTTTGTCATATACGGCAGCTACTTCTGTAGGATTAGTTGTCGCTGTAGCTTTTACGTTTTGTGTATTTTTTATACCTGAGTCTCCTATGTTTTTCATCTTAAAAGGTACTAATAATATTTCTTTAATTAATAAAAAAAAAATCTTAATTTTTAATTTTGCTTTTTTAACACAGCAGGGTAGACAGAGGGAGTGAGTGTTGAGTGGCGAAACTCAATGACGCGTTTTGCCTTGACACCAGAGCGAATAAATGGAAATATAAATTTAGATACATCATCTCTAACAAATATGTCATTCTATGTTGTTATTTGCACTTTATTTTTAGTTGTGAGTCCGAGGAAATAGATTATTTTCGTATTCTTGCTCTGGAAACACAAAGCACGACTGGAAAGAAATGTCTCTAATTCAGCTTTAATATGGAGAGCGAAGTGTTTGATTTCTCATTAAGTTCTCACTGCTAACCCTGCCCTGTGGAAAAGTATAAATGATTGTTTAACTAAATTTGCAACTTTAAAATGGAATTTTGTTTTGTAGATGACGATACTTCCCTAAAACAAGTTTTAGAAGAACTTGGAAGATCTGATGACTTAGAAGAGTTAATGTTGTCTAAAAAAGAATATGAAAATTCGACATCTAAAAAAGACTGGCTAGAACTCTTCACGGATAGTAGTAACCGAAGATCATTACTTATACTTATTTTCGCTAACATATTTCTTCAATGCAGTGGAATTATCAGCATCGTATTATTTTCTGGAATAATAATTAGTAAGGCCGGAATATCACTTGATCCGAGCATAGCTATGATTATAATTTTACTCTGCCAGTTGGGGGGTAGCATGTTAGTGCCATTGTTTATTGAAAAATGTGGAAGACGAGTCTTGATGATAGTGTCGTGTATCATTTGCTCTTTGTGTATGGTAAATATTTCTTACTTCTTTCTTTATGCTTTTTCTTGTATAGAAGGGTAAATAGAAGGAATTGATACTAGGTGTATTGAGACATTTTATTCGCCACTTTTTGCCTAATTTCTGAGATATTGTATATTCAGAAGAACTCAATGTTGCATTTTGTGTACCAGGGTAGGGAAATGAAAATAAGTTAAATATAGTCCCACTCATTGGGAATCGAACCTACATTGTGCCTCTAAGGCACAGCGGGCTCTGCCTATTTAATGACTAACTTTTTTCATTAAGGTTACTAAATTATTCATATACGAGTACAACAAATATTTTTCTATTTTCAGCTAATTTTAGGATTCTATTTTTATTTAGACACTAATGAATATCCTGGAATCAGAAGTGTCCAATGGTTACCACTTGGAGTGCTAATTACATTTTTCTTTTCCTTTGATATTGGTAAGCTGCAAGATTTTATTAATAAAATAATTTCAAAACAATCATAATATTAACATTACTTAGAATTTTTTTTACACATATAATTTTAAAATACTTGTGTATCATGCAATGTATCTCTCCATGATACAGTAATATACTACTTACTGCAAAAATATTTACAGATGTTTTATTTTTCACAGCATAGTAGACAGGTTACAGTAGGTAGGAGTTGTAAGAGTTGTCTCTGACCCCCATTTCCGTCGGTTTCGTATTATTGCGTTTTGCATGCCAGAATTTTCTTGCTCTGGTAGACAAAGCGCAACGTTGATACGTTAGAAAATAAAAAGAAAATTAAATTAATTACTCACTCGAGGTAATGACTTGTGGGTTGGAAACACTGCAGGCAAAAAATCACTATCAGAATGGACTGATCAAGTTATGGAATCGTTGTCTTCCAAGTTCTATACCGCTGTGAGAGATGCACTTGATAGACACTGGTGGAGGCAGATCATTTACATCAGATTCAACCTGATGTTGACCAAGATCCTCAGACATGAGTTGCTCCAACTACAAAAAGTGATCAATATAACATCTATTTTTTTTCTTTATTTTTAGGTCTAGGCATAATTCCAAGTACGTTGATAGGCGAAATGTTTAAGACTAACGTAAGGAGCAAAGGTTCTGCAGTGGCCATTACGAGTTCATGGATGAGTGGGTTCATCGTATCAACTGCTTTTGGGACGTTGATGAATGTTGTTGGTGCTCACGTATTATTTTGGTTCTTTTCGTGTTCATCAGCCTTCGCCTTTATATTTACTTTATTATTTATACCAGAAACAAAAGGAAAAAGTTTGTTAGAGATACAAAAATAAATAATATTGTTAGAAATTGTGGATTAGTTTAGGATGGAGTGTCTCTTCACGGATAGCTTTATTTATAAAATAGTCACTTAAGCTTTGACTACACCATGTTATTTTTATTGCATTTCATCCTCTAGGGATGCAGGACCACCTAACTGCTGCTCCGTTCTGACTAAATTAGGATAGTCTAATTAGAACTAGACGTGGCCAATACCACATCTAGTGCTCTAGAAATAGTGCTGTGTAATTTATGCTTTAAGCTCTCTATGTTTATGTTTTTCAAAATATTATATTTAATGTACTTCTTTAAATAGAATATTTATATTGTATATTTACTAAGTGTGGTATATAAAATATTATTCCACACTTAGGAAAGAAAAGTATCTTTTAGAAATCATAAAAATTTGAACGTAGTGGGACTAGCAATAAAAATAAGTTATAATTAGCATATAACAAGTTCGACGTGGCCCGATGAGGACGTTTCGCTTATTTAGTCAAAGCGCTTAGATGGTATCCAAGAGGCGCGGGTTCAAATCCCACAACGTTAATTTTTTTATGTTTTCTAAGAAATATTAGCGGGATCAAAATAGTTGGGATAAAAATCTTTATCCTGATAAGTGTTTGTATTTCTTATTTCTTAAAATAAAATGAATCTGTACATCCATATTGCAAATAGCCAAAGAGCTTTGTATAGTCATAAGAAAGTATTGTAGAAGTATTAATTTGATTTTTTAAATCCAATATAATAATTCATTTATTATTGATAAATTTAAGAAGTAAGACCATTAGGAAGTAAGACCATATTTTTTTTTTCACAAGGGTGTGACTGTAACGCGACAGTTGTGGGTTTGATCCCCAGTCGAGGAAGTGAAATATTTATTTACGTTTATATTTCCATTTCTTACCTCTGGTTTAGAAGCAAAGCGCGGCGTTGAGTTCTGCCACTCATGTACACATACCAAATATAATTTGTTTAAGAAAATTATTTTTACATAAACTTTTAAATGTATTTTTATAGTCTTTAGGAACCTAATGTTTTAAAGACGCCGATCTTCAAGCACGACGCCATTCCCTCTGCCTAACCTGTTGTGTGCGGGATACAACATGAAGCCGAATTATTTTTATTTTTACTAAACAAATAAAAGATCATCTGATGTTCCTTTAATGTTTAATTTATAAATAAAAGGCGTCTGTTACTTTTAATCGATAAAATACTATCCTTTTAAAATGGAAGACCAAAACACAATGTAAAATATAATACAAAGTGGAATTATTACAACTACAACCAAATATATTTTTTATTTACCATACATACATGTGTATTCCAGCAAGCAAGCTCAAATTCAAACTCCAAATGCATTACACAGCTAATTTATACACTTTTTCCCACCGAAACGTGAACTGTCAATGTCAGCATAGGCTGGCTCGGCTTGATGGCGGGCATGGCTGGCTTGGCTGGCATGGCTTCGGCTGACATACGCAGCTTAACATTACACAATGAATAATTATTATTTGGTATAATACAAAGGAGTATATTGAATTTGGTTTTTCGATTAATTTACATTTATTAGCATTCATAATTCATTTTTTTTACTTAATGCAGATTAATTAATTACAAGAAACAATATGATTTTGAATTACAAATAAAAATTGTAGAGATGCCTTTGACCAACATTAGGACAGTATAGGCTAGGAAAAAAGAAATTGATGGATAGATGCGTCACAACTCACAAGCCGAACGCTTACGCCGATCATGCCTCTCTATCACTTGCACCGCGCTCTCTTTTTTCGCTCTGGTGGAATGTGACAATGAGTCATGCTTTTGCGTGCGTTCACATCCATTTGAAAGACGTTTTCACGGTAAAAATAAAGAAAAACGAAATATGTATCCATAGATATATTATAAATTCGAAAGAAACTTTATTTGTCTGTCTGTCTGTTATGCAACCAGGGCCAAACCACTAATTCAAATGTGATAAAATACTTCTACAGAGATATTTGAGGGTCTTGGGATGAACATAGGTTGCTTTTTTTCTCATATTTGTAATATTGTTGATATACAGTGTGGAAGAGGCAGCGCTTCTTTTACTGAAACTGCATATAGGGTAAAATATTTCAAACCCGGAGCTAAAAAATTTATCAAGATGCCTCAACAGTTTGGACGTAGGAATTTTTTTTCATTTCATGATTTTTTTCCATACCTGTATTTCGTGTCACGCACACATACACATACTACTACAAAAATACTTGAATGAAGCGTGTGCGACGTTGCCGCTTTGACAGGTAAGTGTGTGAGTGATAATATTACACTTTACAAATGGTGTTTTTTCTTAAAACAATTATTTTATTATTTATTTTGTTTGAAAAAATAACTTTTTCATTTTTGGGAATTTTTTTTTTTTTGAATTATATTAGGCTTTTAAAGAGTAGTTAAAACTGTGGTTTCATTTAAAGTGGTGCGTTCAATTCCACCCTGTATACTAATAATATTTATAATATCTATTAATTTGACATGCAATTTATTCCGCCATGTTAATAACAACCGTTGCTACGCGACCGTTTGCAAAAAGTTGGTTAGTTGGTTGGTTTGCAAAGCTTGTTTTTAAAAATATTCAAATACAATACACATTGTAATTTTTATGTATTTTCTTAGTATTTGCATACGACGTTTGTCTGTTTTTTACATTCACAAGGGCATTGTTATGTTAGAACACGTGAATGTAAATGACATAAAAATAAAATAAGTAAATAAATCATGTTAATGTATTTTGTTTTACATTTAGGTTACAAAATCAAAGATCTTGTAATACTAAATAGTTTGAAAAAATGTTTACACAAAATAGACTATAATTCTAACTCTCCTCTTCTCTATTTACAATAAAATGAAGGAAAAGTCAATTCTGTACATGAAACGTTATTTGCACTCTGAGGGATCAATTAGTCATATTTGGATATCATATAAAATATTGTTAACAATCTCAGACTCGAGGAAACTTTATCTCATATTGCATTGATAGCATCTTAATGAGTAAACATGTAATAGAATTACAAAGATGTCTAATGCTTTCTACCCAGATAAATCCAGATTAAAATATTTATAGAGCACTTTCTAGTTTACTTAAGCCTCAAGCATAAAAACCTATTAGAAGAATCGAATTAAGTACTTGTGCTGATTCCACCTTGACACAATTACGTTTATTTTTGATTTTAGTGCCACAATGTCACAATTGAGTGAAATTTCATACTACAAAACAATAAATTAGTTTTATTACAATAATATTAAGGCATAATTGATTGTTCATTACAAAGCGGAAGGTAATATTTATATTTATTTTGCATTAATTGATAAGGTGTATTATTTTATATTCCTTTAAATTTTCAAATGTTTCTAATAATGTTGTCGTTGTTGTTTATTTCTGGCGTTCCGAGCGTGCCAGACCAACACTAATCACTTCCCCAATGTCACGTTGAATGGAAAACAGGAGGAGGAGGAGGAGAATGTACGGTAAAAAAGAGATAATATTACTCAAAAGGATCTAATAATGTTTCTAGAATATATAATTTTATATTGTGTCATACTGACAAATAGATAAAATTATTAAAACAGCTTCAAACATGGCATTTCAATTATCGACCGGCCGGACTTCGCACGGCACAGGTCGCACATGTCGTTACTAATGTGGTAATAATACCAGCATAGTTTTAAATATTTTGAATATTTTTTGCCAATGTGATAATAGTCAGGTAAAAAACAAAGACAGTTTTTTTATTTAAGAAATTAATCTACTTACTATAAGCAATGTTGGTAGTTTTCAAATGGTAAAATAATTAAGAAACAACATAAAATATGCTTTCTTTGCATGTGTTGTAATTATTTGCAAGGTGTGGGTTTGATTCGTGCTCGAGGAATGAAATGAAGTATTTAATATTTTCCTTTCTTTTCTCTGTTCCGCCACTCAACACGCAATGCCTCCAGAATTCGGCGGAAAGAGGCGACCCGACTATCTTAACACTACTTACCCTGGTATGCGGGATACAGTGTGGAGGTGCCTTTTATTCCTCCCTATGAGGACATAAATAAATAACAAGGTCAGTTATTTAAATTTAAATATAGAATCAATTTATGTAGTAATAAATTATATTAATATTATAAAATAAAAGTTAAATAATTTTTTATTTCTATGGTTGTAATAAAAATAAAACAAATTTTATATAGTAACGCTTAATGTTACATCATTTATATAACATTAGCGACCCGTTCGCGGCTTCGCCCGCTTTAACTACATAACTATTTATTTAAGAAACTGGATTATTTACTGGTTTAAATAACATTATTATTTTAAAGACAATATCTATTAATTATATTTGTGGGTTCGATCCCCACTCGACACTTGAAATAAAATATTTATATATATTTTTTGTTATTGTGTCTAGGCAAACCACGGCGTTGAGTTCCGTCACTCAACACGCAATGCCATTTGCCAATTCGACGGAAAGTTGAGAACTAAGTGTCTTGGCACTAGGTTCCCTCTACCTACCCTGCTGTACGCGGGAAACAGCGAATTGAATTTTATTTTTTATCTGTACATTAAAAATATAAATTTCAGCCAATTCATTAAAACAGTCACAACCATTTATAAAATACTTAATATAAATATAACTTTTTATTTATTAATGTGAAGGGAAATACCAAATACGACAGTGCAAATTTAATTTAAATCGGTTAAGCCGTTTCTGAGATTAGCGTGAACAAATGTAGAAACAGACAAACCGACAAAATTACACAAATGTTGAAAAAACATTGTTTTGTGTTCTATTACGTTGTTAAATACTGTCAATAATATATTGTAAATTATAAAATTTACAAGTTACGATTTTAATAGATATATAAATAGTGTTTTTCTAAACAATTCATTTATGAATCCTTATTGAAATTACGAAAATTAAACGAAAAAGGTTTTGATTATTTTCACATTTGAAATCTTAAATTCTTAGTGCCCTGCAACTACACAGTATACAGAGTTTTTTTTGTCAGCGTCACTTTAAATGAAACCGCAGTTTTAACAACTCTATAAAAGCCATTAATACCATTAAAAACATTTCTTTTACCAAAAGTGAAAAAGGTTTTTCTTTCAAACAAAATAAATAATAAAATTATCGTTGAAAAATAAAATGTCATTTGTTAAGAACGACGCATGCACACATAAGTATTTTTGTAGTAGTAAGTGATAACGTTATTGGTATCTAGATGTAACTGCGCCACACGAAATACTAGCCCCGCTAGGGGGCGCCCCTGTAGCTTTTGGTTTTTATTTTCACAGGCAGCCATCCAGTGCCTGATTATTCCTCAGGGAAAGAGTACCCTCTTCCCTACCCAACCGGTGTCGCTGTAAAAGCCAATAAGGCTAACAGCATTAATGTCACATTCGAAAAAAAAAACGAAATACAGGTAAGGATAAACATCATGTAATGAAAGAAAGAAATAATAGTTTCTTTAGGTATAGGCTTGATACCCTACCCTGTATGTTGTTCCCGTAAAAAGTAAACGCTTCCACTGTTTAGTAATATAGGAACGGACATCAGTGTATTGAATAAATAATTCAGTAGTTTAAGCTGGTGAAGCTGAGAGCAGGTCGATAGTAAAATGATAGAAATTATATATTTGCTACAATGAACTTAAATATGTTGATATGTTAAATATTTACTTTTTAATTTTTCGCGTAATTTTGGGACAAAGCAATTAGAAGTCGTGTTTAGCTTAATGTAAATATTTTTTAAAATAAAGAATCTAAGCCCAGAAGCATCACTTAATTAAAATTAAATAAATATATATTAAATAGAGAAAAATCTATTTAAAATTTCGAAAATTGATTTGATAAAATTAAGGGAACCCCTCTTTCCCCAGATTACATTCCCAAGTTGATAGTTTATCTTTATAATTAATTATTATGTGTTTCAACCCTATTATTAACCGACAATTTTTTTTAAAAAAGGAAAAGATTCTATATTCGTTCATTTCAGTATGTCTTGCAGATATTTTTTGTTAAAATATTTATTATCCAATACTAAAATCATAAAAAATAAAAAAATATACAAAAGGCAACAATGTAATTACAGTACAATTATAAAAAGAAATTAGACTTTACAGATACGAATATTATATTAATGCACTATACTTCAAACATGTTATATTTTTATGATATACAAGTAACACAAAGTAAATATAAAGTGCGGTAGTTCTGAACGTGCAATGGAACACGCCAATACAGTTAGTGCAGTTACTCAAGAACAATGTCTCTCGCAGCCGGCGTTAAACGACAAGTGCTTATAGCAGCTATCTGTAGGTACATCTTTCTATTTCTTTTGTTCTTTTTGAATTTTATCTTTTTATTTTTATTGTTATATACTAAGGAAATCGTGGGTTTGATTTCTAACATATGATTTTTGTTGCTCGAGTGTTTTTCCCGACTGCGAAGTATGGGTTATTTAAATTTTTTTTATATATAAATGATAAAAGTGAAAATTTGTGATTATAATTATTTATAATTGTCAACATTTGCAATAAGTTATATTTCTTACGTTTCCTTTGAGAGCGAAATGCGTATTTAATTTTTAGTATTTTAATTTTACCCACTTTTAATTTGTAAAAACATGAGCTAGGGATCGTTAGATTTGTCTTAACGTGTTTATTTTTTTCGAGTGACGAGGAACTGATGATGGAAAGGATTATAGGGTGGCTTAAGCGTGTTTTTAACCTATTTTAGTAAGTTATAATTTTGCTGTTTGAGTGTAAATAAAACTAAATTTAAATTTAGGTTTATGTTATAAGTAAAGAATTTCTCCTAACATTGTGATATTTTACATACACAATAACGAATCGAATTGATTATGTTTTATAAAATAAGATTTCATCGTAATAAATACGTTAATAAAATTGCTGTATAGAACGGCGATGTCAACTCTTATTTTTTTAGCTTCACGCTGTGAAACAACAAGCCGGATACGCAGAGGACACTACGTTAAGACACTTCTGTTTCCCAGTTTCTGAATTCTGAAGGCATTGCTTGTTGAATGGCGGAACTCAACGCCGCACTTCACTTTGACATCGATTCAATTTTCAAAAAAGAAATTTATATTTAATGATATTATTTTAATTTGCGTATTACTTACAGAATTGTATAAATATTACATATTTATATATTAAAAATTGTTTCAACTTTTTAGTATACGTTGGGCAAACAATTTTGGGATACACTCTGAGCTGGTCAGGGCCTATTATACCAAAACTACGAAATCCAGAAGAATCACCACTTTCACATGATTTGACTGAGACGCAGGCGTCGTTAGTGGGCTCCTTGGTGTATATTGGATCTATACCAGGTATTATTTTTTTTCTACACGTTCTATTATTATGAAGCAAACAGTTTTAGGACAATCAGTTCTCCGCTTTTTAATAGAATTCATTGCACAAGTAGAGTTTACTTACACTTATTCGATTACCGACCAAGCGCTGCGCCAATGAGTCACGCTGGTCCCATTTGTAAACATAGAATCTTGGACGTTGCCGGGTGTACTGTCAACTGTATAGATAGGCATACTCACGTGGCACAAGTGCATTATCTATATTATATTATTAATATTGGCGTTAACCAACGTTTTATACGGTGGAAACTGGTTACCCATTAGGGGAGCGGAGTGTTTTATTCTGGATTCCCAGGTTCGCTTCCCCTATTCTGTCTATGTTCAGGATACAGCGTAAAGCTAATAAAATAAATATTAAAAAGTGGCCTTCTGTATGACCTGTATATAAATTTTAAGTACCTAATCTATGTGGAGTAGATAGCTAAAATTACTGATAGCTGATAGCTGGGTTGCTTGAGGAGTGTAGATGTGCACAAAGAAAATATATAATAAAAAAATCGTTTATAAAAATGTAGTTCTATTAATTATAGAAAATAAAAAAAATAAGCTTAATAGAAAAGTAAAGTTGTTTTATTAAAGCAGTAGTATCGTATAAAACGAAAGTGACACTCAACACAAAAATATATATCTAAAACAGGTACAGTAATGCTGCATGTAAAACTAAAAAATGTCATTTAAATAATAAGCAAATATTTTTTACAATTTTAAAACTACAATTATAATTAAAAAAAGTGAAAAAAAAATGCCGTTACTAAAAATTCTTTATAATATCTTACACAATCCACAAAAGCGATGTCAAAGTGCAATCGTCACTTTCAATTAAAATATGTCATGAAAAGCCCACATACAATTGGAACTTTCGTTAATATTAGGAATACAGATCCCATTGTAAGTTGTCGGATCTCCCGTATTCAATATATCACCATGTTTAGTACAAATAAAATAATAATAAGTTTCACTAGTAACTCTTATTTTATTTAATCTATACATTTTTAAAGGTCTTATTACACAGTAGTCTAAATATAACATATAAAAACTACGACTAAAATACATATGATACTATCATTACACAATAACAACGCCCAGTGAGTTCTACTTCGGCGTAAACATGCGAAAGTTAACATTCGTAGTTGACCTCTTCGAGTGGAGATCGAACCAGTCGATTTTGCAGCGCACGAAGTCACACCCTTGTGCCGCTGTGCCACGACGGCCTCAAATTCGTAGTTATAAGTCTCTAAAAAAGGAATAATCAAAGGTTTTCGATCTTTTGAAAATGACACATTAAAATTAACTTTATTGGGATCTCAAAAATGTAATAGAAAAATTGCAATCTTTCACTTTCATTGCTTTACCTAGGGACTGTCGAAGTATTTGTTCTAATCTATATATACTCTATATATAGTATAAAGTCACAACCATCACGCGTTGTTTGACTTATGCCAATTTTGCCATAATGGCATTTTTCGCCTATAGGTTATAGTATACTTAACTAACGTAAACAATGGACGACCCAGATAACGTCTTAGGTTGTATATCTTTATTTATTTAATATAACAAAATTTAAAAAGTATGTAGGTATATAACTTTTGATATATTACCAAGATCTTATTCAGCATTTGTTAAAATAAAACAGCACGTGTTTTGTAAATAAAGTAATAAGTGCTTTGACATTTTTCTTTTCGGTTTCATATTATTTGTATTCAATTATAGAAACATGCCACCTCAGTCTACCCGTGACTACGGACTACTGCAAAGTGTTCGAAACGTCGGATTTCCAAAAATGTATAATCTTAAATATACGCAATTAATCCGGTTATAAAAGTTTCATTTAAAAATATAGAATCATTGTTCACTTCTCTCCATCTAGATCAGTACAATATGCAGAAGCAAGACGCTTAGGTTTAGAATATTGCATTTTTTAAACTCATTTAAGAAAGATAGTGTCATGCTTGGATTGTCCATGCACTTTTTGTTCTTTATTTTTATTAATCTTATTGTGATTTATTTTTTTATTGATCTTATGAAAAAAAAATATATAAAAAAGAAGATGCGTTGACTTAGAAGCTTGATTTCTGTGCTCCGAGGGACTGTAAACCTTAATATTTGATATTAATTTTAGTTTGGTGGTATCCCCATTGCTTACAGTGTTTTTTCCTTTTGTGACATGGACCCCTAAAAATGGAAGTGTATAATTTTTTTGACTGCATATTATTTTATTGATTTCAGGTCCATTTGTGGTGGGATGGCTATCAAATTACCAAGGTCGAAAACCATGTTTCATTTATGGTGGGATTTTCACCACATTTGCATATATTGTCCTTCTGTTCACCAACAGCCTACCGATGTTATATATTGGAAGGATATTAAATAGCTGTGGTACATCAATCATAACTGTCAACAATATTGTATATATAGGTGAAATGGCGTTAGTATACCATTATTTACATTATTATAGACATACTTACTTCACATAAGTAGCCTAGTGTTAAGAAACTCGATTCACCATAAAGACATTTGTGACTCAATTTGTACTGAATTCTTGAGGCATCGCGAGTTCTGTAGCGGAACTCAATTCCACGCTTTTCGTCGCTACCAGAGCGAGGAAATAAAAATATTCAATAATTAATGACTTCGAGTAGTAATCAAACCTGCAACCTGTCGCATTCACGGTCACACTCTTGTGCCCTTCATTCATTTTTCAATTATATTTATATGAGAATAAGATAAATTTAATATGAAGGTGTGACGGCGCAGCTTACAAGCGTGTGACTGACAACGCGTCATGTAAAAGAAATTAAAAAAAGAAGAGAATAACGAAAAGAGAGAAGAAATAATATTCTAGAAAAATTGCCGTTTGATTTTAAAGTCACAGCAATAACATCATTAATTTTCACGAGAATTGGCTTCTTTTTTAACTGGATAAATAGTTTCATTTAAAAATTAGATTATTAAAAGTTTATTGAGGCCGTCGTGGCGCAGCGGCACAAGGGTGCGACTGTAACGCGACAGTTGTGGGTTCGATCCCCACTCGTGGAAGTGAAATATTAATTAACATTTATATTTCCATTTCTTCGCTCTGGTGTCGAGGCAAAGCACTCCGTTGAGTTCTGCCACTCAACACGCAATGCCTCAAGAATTTGGCAGAAAGTGGGGAACGGAGTATCTTATCTGCTGTAAGTGGGATACAGCGTGAAGCTGATTTATTTATTTTTAATTAACTTGTACGTTTCCATATATTTTTTGTATCTTGTTATTTTATATTTCTTTATTTATAGATCTACAAATATCAGAGGCATTCTATTAGCGGCTCTCGGAATGTTTACCACTTTTGGATCAATTATAATGTTCTCTGTCGGTCCAGTCTATTCTTATCAAGTATCAATCTATGTGGGAATGGCCATGTCGATAATATTTACAGTTGCTGTTTTAAATATACCCGAATCACCAATGTATTATGTTTTGAAAGGTATTCGTACAATTTTTAGCTACATTTACTTGTAACTATTTATTTCGTTACGACTTATTCTACGTACTTACTGTCAAACTTTGAGAAACTACAAGGTTCATTGACGGATTGACCTACTATTTTCTAGATGCAGATCTCTTATTAACTGATATTATTAAAAAGAGTAAAAATAATTAATTAAAAATAAAAAGGAATACTGTGCGTACATTAAGTCATACACAAAATTAATTAAAACACTATAAACGTTGTCTGCTCCGACACTTGCACCCTCAAGGCTGATATACAACCTGAGGGGATTGAGGATGCGGTGCAAAGTTGCGTTTGCCCCTTTTTGCAATATAAATATATATATATATATATATATATATATATATATATATATATATATATATATATATATATATATATATATATATTTCATACGTCCAAAATACAATATATCTAATATAATACGATAAAATATAAAAAAATTGCTTAAAATAAAATAGCTTAGTTAATTATATATATATACATATAATATGAAAAAGTAAAGATTATTACACTGCTCAAAAATATTTAGATAATAAACATGTATGGAATTAATATCTGTTGAATGTCATGCGGGATAGCTGCCAGCTAATGTAATAATTAAATTATACCATACACTTTTGAAAAGATCGACTGTTAAATTTCTTGCCGTCTCTTCTCAGTAGAACTGCCTTCCGAACCGGTGGTAGCTTTTTGTTTGTATGTTCATTCGACGATTCAAAAGTGCTTATCTGTCTGTTTGAATAAAGAATATTTTGAATTTTAAATTTTTGGTTTTATGGTTGCAGATGAAGAAGACAAAGTCCTTGAAATTCTTAGAGAACTTGGACGTTTCCAAGATAAAGATACATTATTCGAAACGAAAGATCAATTTAGTTCGACCAGCGAAAAAATGGATTGGGTGGAACTGTTTACAATAAAAACAAACAAGAAATCTCTATTCATTGTCATCAGCATGAATATCTTACAGCACCTGAGTGGTGTTCTGGCGGTTATATTTTTCTCATCATCTATATTTGAAATGGCCAATTCTTCAATAGATTACAACTATGCTATGATTATTATCGGATGTTTTCAATTAATTGGTAGTGTTATTTCGCCATCTTTAATTGATAGTGTTGGGAGGAGAAAACTTTTATTATTTTCTACTGCAGCGTGTTGTATTAGTATGGTGAGTAAATATATATTTTCATTCTTATATAATTAAAAAAAAGAATTTTACGTTTTTTCCCAAATAGGTCGAGTGAATCTAATGTTTACCACTTTGACCTTATTTTCAAAATGTTGATTTGCGGACCTCAACGTCGCACTATGGTCAATCAGAGTGAGGAAATTAATATGAAATATGTCATTCCCCCAAGTGATGATCGAACCCACAACCATCGCTTTGTGACAGTCTAACATAGTCGTATTGCGCCCTAATGGCTACAAATTTAATTTCTGTAATTTTTTACATCTTGTATTAAAATGTTTGAAGTATATTCCTTATTAATCAATTATAACAGGCAATTCGATATATCTAAGAAGGCATCGAAACATGAAAAAGGTTTTTTTTTATTTCAGATGATAATGGGTACATATTTTTATTTGGCACATTTGGATTTTCCTGCATTGGACAGTGTGAAGTGGTTACCATTGGTCGTGTTGACCTTTTTCTTTATTGGTTATGATTCTGGTAAATAAATTTTATATCTTATATATTGTTGGAGAAAATAATTGATGTTTACTTCTTTTTAAAGGATAACTAAATACCTTATAGCTCGGAAAGAATTTTGCTAAGAAGAGTCGGCAAAAAATCAATAGTGGTTATTTTTAATATAAAAGTTACAATTTTATTATTTAATACAATAATAATGCAATGGTAGCTGTCTGACATAACATTCAACATTCATATAATTCTTCAACAAATTATATCTATTGAATAATTAAAATTCCATTATGTTTAATATATTTTTTTCACATTTTTTTCCAGGATTGGGCATAATCCCAAATTGCTTAATAGGTGAGATGTTCACGACAAATGTGAGAGGTAAAGGTTCCTGTGTGGCATTAACTTCGACATGGATAATAGGGTTTCTGCTGACCACTGCTTTTGGCTCAGTCGTTGAAAATTTAGGACCGTACGTAGCGTTTTGGTTCTTTTCCTTTACATGTGCATGTGCATTTGTGTTCACTATATTATATATACCGGAGACTAAAAAGAAATCTTTGTTGGAAATTCAAAAATTTTTAGGCAAATAATTAAAAGTTTAATTTAATTTTGTTCTACTAAGAAAATTTTTAAGGCTTGCGTCCAGTGTGTATGTAAAATATTTGAATTCAGTTTTGCAAATAAAATTGATAGAATTGTAATATCTAAAGGTATGTGTTTTGATGAAATATTAACTTGTAAATATTAACTTGTTGAAATGTATATTTCCGTTTTTTCGCTCTGGTATTTGGAGGCAAAAGCGTGACGTTGACGCCACTCAATACGCAATGCCACCAGAATTCCGTGGAGAGTGAGGAAAGAAGTGTGTTAACACTATATTCGCTCTGCTTACCCTGCTGTATGCCGGATACAGCGAGAAGCTAATTTAATTTAATTGATTTTTTATATTTTTTGATATTCAAGAAGAAAAATGTATATAACTTTCAATGGCTTTTAAGCCCCTGTTGTAGTTATAAAAATATTTGTAATATTTAATTAAGAAATATGGAATTAAGGAAATAAATAAATTATATTGTGATAATCATGTCTTTTTGTTCTTGTTCTAACGATTTATCCAGTTCTTTTTAAGGTTAGGCGAAAAGCAACGATTATTTTAGCACTGCCACCATTTTTAAGACCTAGTACAAAGCCGTGGGAACTGAATGCACGAACTTAAACCCATACGATTTAAGGCCATAACGAATAAAGAAAGGGTAAAATAATATAGTTATTTTAAAGAGGATATTTTTGAATATATTTAAACTTACAATATTTACTTACTACATTGTTTAAACAAATGTATTTTTCATTTATTTTTGCGATATAAATACAATACAATATACAGATACAATACAATAGTATATTGTACATTTTATGTGCAATAAAATGTTATTGCACCTATAATTTACACAAATTGTATACAAAATATTATATATTTAGTTAGCAAAAAAAAATGATGATGTATCAACTTATACTACTGTAACATATTAATAGATATTATTATAAGATATTAATATTTACTATTTTTATCACGATGGTTGACAATTTAAATAAATTTACCAATTTTCCTTTTTCCCACTCAAAATGGCTCAAAGTGGAGAATAGTGTTATACTAGTTTAGGCTAGGTTGCACATAGAAGGGTAGGCATCTGCCTATATGCTGTAATATACTATATGGAGAGGGAAACTGGGAACCTAGTGAATCTAGAACCGCAGAAAGTCGGGAATGGAAATGTGAAATCTATCTATCTATCTCCACCCATCGCGTTTACAGTAGCACCTTTGTACCCTTGCACCACAACGGCCTCGCCTTGATAGCTATACTGCAATTTAATATAATATAATTAATTATACATAGTTCTGATTCATTATAGACTTACTATAAATAGAACAAATTTTGATTACACTTATTAAGCTGCATAACGTTAGGTCATTTGTAATATAACGTAGAAAGTTGTAGCACTCAACTTCATTCGCGTGGACTATGAAAACATAAAACATTTCGGGAAATCGTATTTTTATAATGAAAGTTTTTTATTTAACAGCTTCACGCTTTATCCTGCAAATAGCAGGGTAGGCAGGGGACATCGTGTTTAAGACACTTTGTTCCCCATTTTCTGCCAAATTCTGGAGGCATTGCGTGTTGAGTGGCAGAACTTAACTGTTTTATATAATAGAAAAATGAACTAAAAGAACATCCACAAAACAAATAATAGCAACCTTTTTTAATAAAAACAATCCAACAGACACAGTATCATAAAAAACAATAAGTCTTTTAAATATTAACGAAGTTCTTTTACTTAATGTAAGATTCGTACCTAAGCACATGCGTTGCCACGATGACTCAAAAGAAAGTAGTTTTGATATGTGCGTTAAATTAAGCGTATAAGAGTTTTATCATAATGTTTTGTATAGAAGTCAATCATGTATAGAAGTTAACATGCTGCCTAAGTATATATTAGTTTTGTTTGAATTTGATACATGAAGCAAGTGATTGGATTATTGTCATATTGAGGTCTCAGAGCTATCCGTTATATATTCTTTTAATTCACTCTGTATCGCGTTTATACCAAGGTTAGGCACCTTTTCCGAACCCTTAACTTACCAGTGCAAGAAAATTAAAATAATTCATTACAATTACATTTATATAAAAAAATATTAAATTCTATTTTTTGTATATAAGTACCTACTTATATGATATATTCGTGAAAAAATTACTATT
>DWGR01001113.1:0-17525 GCA_018247715.1 Heliconius burneyi
GTAAGTTGGTTTATGTGGAGTTTACGGTATAAAATGGTAAATTCTGGTTTTTCACGTTCCCGTATGAGCTAAGAAAAATTCTCTCTCAGTGCTTCCATACGCTTCATCAACTACCTACATAATAATGGTAAAATGTAAGACAAAAACGCGCTGCATGAACGGAAAAGCCGTGGCTCAGTAACATCGTCTAGTTTGGACACAGTAGAATTCGGAAAGCTAGCAGCCAACAATCAGGATTAAAGAAGACCAAAAGAAGAAGAAGTTCATTAATCTTGTCTGTTCGTTATCTGACAGTCGCTCAGTGACGGAAGAGATCAATATACATATGTATGTAATATAAAATGCAATTATATAAAAAAAATCTGATCTATCGGACATTAGGAAGTAGAACTAATTGAGCTTGCAAATTGCTATTTCACAAGCACTAACACAGGAAATCAAACAAGGGCCTGTCGTGTATTTTGAAAGGTAGAAGCGTACCACGCTGGAAAGGAAATTTGCCCTTTATGTGTACCTTTATCCATTACTTTGGTTAACAAAAGAAGTTAAATAAAAGTTTCTAACCTGCAAAAGTGACTAAAACGATGATCATTGCTTTATGGAATACAAAAAGAGGATTGCAGTTGGAGTCGCTACAGGCCCCTGGTATAGCTACTCCGTTAGTAGTACACGTACAATTGGTGTACAATCTGAAAAAAAAAACAATTTTGTTTAGAGATTTATAATATTTTTCTTCTGTATAACAACTTGAACGTAGCGGGACTTGCACCGTGTCTTGCTTGCAAATGTTAATGTATATGCTCCTATCGAGGATAATTGGCAAGACGGAACAAGAAATGAGAGAAAAAGAGAGAATTTTATTTAACATATTTCGAGTATTATTCGATGTGCCATCGTGTCAAAGTAGGGTACCATCGACTGTAAGTTCGATTATCATTCATTTCTTCGTTTTGGTAATATAATAGTGGTGTTAAGTACCGACGGGGAATGGAGCGTCTTGGACACTAGGTCCCCTCTTTTTACCTGTTACGCGGTGTTACATAGGAAAGCCAAATAAAATATGTGTTATTAAATATTCTATACTTACGAAGCGCCGTTAATAATTTCGGAGCTTTGACATCCAGCTTGACAAGGAGATAAATATGTCACCATATCCTCAACTGCGCATACTGGATGGAACTCGCGCCAATCAGGTTTACAACTGAAATTTTCATATCAAATTATTAAGACCATTCATACCACAGGGGCACAAGCGTAGGATTGTCGAGGAAATTAAATATTCAAAATTGTCATTTTCTCGCTCTGGTAACAAGGCAAAGTGCGCGTTGAGTTTCACTACTCAACAGGAATGTCAATTATTTGGGAGTCCAATGTAGAAATGTTGATGGACAGAAATATGAAAAATAAAACTTTTTATCAACTGTAAATAGAAAACTTTTTATCAACTTTAAAACACATACTTTCAATAAACAAATGACCACTCACTCGCAAGGCACGCTACATTCAGGATGGATATATTCATTCCTACTTAATCCGGAAATCACCCCTCTGTCGCACCCTGGCACTGCCGTCAACGCTACAAATGTGACCACCGTGAAGAAGCTCATCGTTATAACCTGCCTTATCATAGATAAGTTGGAGTACTTTTTCATAATAGGTTCCGCATAAAGTATACCGGCAAACTGAAAAAAATATAGTTTGTTAAAAGTTGCTAATTTCTTCGTTCTGGGGTCAAAAGTGAGCGCTGAGTTCCACCACACAATACGCAATGCCTCCAGAATTAGTTGGAAAATGGGAAATGAAGTGTCATTGGTTCTCTCTTCCTACCCTGGTTTGTGGGCGAAACAGCCTGTTGCTGCAACAGCCTAAAACAATAATAATAAACTTCAATATTAATAAAAAACCATAAAATTTTAACTTACCACTATGACGACAAAGAGAAAATGGTATAAAGCAAACTCAGCCATTATCTCTACAAGACGTTCTCCGAATTTCATGTTGAATTTAGACTGGAAACACAATAAAATATTAAAAATAAAAATTTAGAGGCCTTCGTAGTGCAGAAGCACAAGCGTGCAACTGTAAACGCAACATTTATGGGTTCGATTCCCACTCGGGGTAGTGATATATTTTACCTTTTCATTCCCTCACCATTGGTCACCACTCTGGAAGAACGGTGTGAAAACAATGGTCTAAGTCTGAATGCGAATAAGACAAAGGTTCTTAACTTTCGGTATTCGAAAGAAATTAAGAGAGGACGGAATGCAATGTCAGTGTGAATGGTAAGATATTATAACAAGTGAATGAGGTGATATACTTGGGAAGCATGTTCAGTAGAGATGGAAGATACGAGATGGATGTGGAAAGGCGTAATGCTGACACGGCGAAACGTCAGCACAGCTGCGCGTTTGGCCGTACATGCAGTGTTGGTACCGACGTTGCTATACGGCAGCGAAACGTGGGTATTACAGAAGAAGAATGAAAGAAAGATGCGTGCTGTAGAGATGCAATCTCTTCGTAGGATATACGGAGTCAGCTTAACTAATCGAATCTGCAATGAAGAGGTACATAGAATGGCAGGCACTAGCGAGAATGTCACAGTGAGAATGAAGAAAAATGTGTTTAGCTGGTTTGGCCACATCGAGCGAATGAGTGATGAAAGAATGGCAAAAAAGGTTTATGATGGAAACACAGTGTCAAAGATACTGGAGGAAGGTCGCGTATAAAGCATGAGGGCCCCCCGAAGGGCATGTATGAAGAGGTTGATGACAGTGGACGAGGCGAAAGAAGTATGTAGAGATCGTAGCGTTTGGCGCCCTGTTCTCTCTTACTACCCTGCTAGGGATAAAACGTGAAGTTAAGTCTGACAATTGGAAATAAGATGGTTGTTACCTATTATTCTAATTTGAGCAACGATACGATTAAGCAACGGTATTGTTCTAATTTATGCGGTAACCTAGTGTCAGACAGTTCTCTATTTCTATCCACGCCAGTTATCTAAGTTATCTAGGATGAGGAGTGAAGCTACAATATATGTATATATATGTATATATATATATATATATATATATATATATATATATATATATATATATTCAGAAATTCTTTGAACTGACTGAAAAGCTTTGCCTCGTTTTCAAAGCGAGGGATTGAGAATATAAATTATTTCATCACTCCAACCACTCCACCCAATGGAAATAGAACAGTCCGCATGTACAGTCCGACCTGTCCGACGGTGTATTAAATTACTAACACTTAAAATGTCTTCTTCATTATAAAGATATCCCCATAACGCCGCTGCCATCAGACCCATAGAAAACATCTGCGTCATCGCCGCCGAGTTATACATTACTCGTCCTATGCTTCTTAAAAAACCTGGAAACAAAAAAGAAGTTACCAACTTCTAAATTATCATGACCTATTTGAATTGTTTAGGCCAGTCGAAGGCAAGCTATTTAATATTGGTAAGGTAAAGAGTTAAAATCCACCACTCAACATACAATGCCCCCAAAATTTGGCAAAAAATGGGCAACGGGAGTGTCTTAATAAAAACAGAGAGTAAGACACTATATACCCAGGTCCCCTCTACCTACCCTATAATTATAATACAGTATGAAGCTAAAAAAATAACCCAAGTATGCAATAATCTTTAAAATGCATCTATGCAATTTCTATAGAATGGTACAGTTAAACACGATTATTATGGATTTCATCCTACTCGAAAACATATTTTTATTACTTATTATTGAAATGACAAGGCAAGTGAATGTACAGTTGCCATCAGGTACCATCGAAGCAACAAGTGCGTTACCAGTCTTTAAGGTGAAAATGGCCACTCCAGAACACTTTCTATGATAAATGCGGTTGAGAACGAACAACGAGGAGATGTCTCCAAGCAAAGCCAAAGTGACAAACCTTTCCCAAACATTGAGTTAACAACGATTCGAATGGCTCTATTGTATACGATCAATCAAATTAATCATATCAACTTGAACCAAGCTGTGTCTGTGCACCACCCCAGAGACGAGAACAGCACTCAGTTTGAGACTAAACTTTGGCCCTATATTGTCTCACTCTGTCGATGACCCCTAGTTTATTTAAGGCGAACTTGCGCTTGCTTTCCATGTGATGCGTTACTGGCAGATACTGAGCACGGCTTTTAGAGGAATATTTTCAATAACTGACACTGGCGACACGACACATGGTGTTTTCATCGTGGTTATCGTACAAAATTATGTGTCAATCGGGAATGTTATATTATGTGCTTTCACCTCATAACATGACATTCCCGATTGACGATTTAACAGAAGATATAAGTTTATTTCGGCTCTGGGTGACATTTTCCCGAGAAAGACTTGTACGACCGGAAAAAACAGCATCCACTGTGCTATAATCTATATAGGAATGTACGTTGGAAACCTCCAACATTCGTCATTGATGTGCAGAAGAAAAAGCGTAGAGGACAGCCTTGGGGGACGCCATTCATGTTCCGCAACTCAACATGGAAAGTTCCGAAAATTGGGCGGGGCATAAGGAACAGAGTGTCCTAGCACTAGGTTACCTATGTCTATCCTACTAGAAGTGAGTTACCAAATGAAATTAAATAAAACTAGGATTATTTTAGAACTTACCTCTATCTTCGTTATACCACTCGCTCTTCTCATCTCTATTTTCAACAGGTTCCACTTTGGGCAGTACGAATATTGCTAAAACAAGGTTCAACACAAGTCCAAGTAGCAAGGGCCAAGCCTGCAATGCTATGTTAGCAGCTGAACCTATCAAGACTCTGTCAGCCAGCACCAGTGACAGCACCCGAGTTGCTATAGCTACAGCTGTAATATAAGAAATTAAAATATGTATCTTTTTTTTAATAATATATATTTATGTGTATTTTTCGGAGGAAATTAATATTCGTATCTTAAGTCTTCCACATTGTAGTGACAAATGAAATACAGAATTTAAAATGAAACAAAAAACATTGCTTTAATTTTTGATATTTTGTGCCTTTAAAAATTATATAGCATTACATCAACTTTAATATTTGCTTTTAATACTTTTATTTCTTCGCTCTGGTGTGGAGGAAAATATCAGACAAAACTTAACACTAGGCATCCGCTGCCTACACTGCAACGGTGGGCTAAGAGACAGAGAGAGAGAATATATTTAAAAATAAAAAAATACTCTTCCGACGGAGGGATAAGAGTCCAGGCCATCGATGGCTAGGTCTCCAGAGGGAGGTATCTACCCTACACTACGCGCATTCTTAAGTAATACTGCCTTCTGCATCCGGCTTATTTTTAATATTTTAAATGTACTTTTAAAATTAATATTTATTAGAAAATTTAGAATATATTCCTCTTTCACAATAAAAGTATACAGATGTGAATAAAATTAAAAGACCAAAAGTCAATGTTCTCACCATAATGTAAGCCAGTCCTGGCCGGTGCATATTCATCACTGTAAGCAAACCCGTGGCTCCAACAAGCAATACGCGTCAGCTTGAACACAATGCACGTCGATATAAGGATCACGAGGCGAGCTATCGTTGAGGGACCTAACCCCACATATTGAGAATTGTTTTGGTTTGCTGCGTCACATAACACTGAAATACATATACTAATAATAATAAATAGGAATAAACCGATTTTACTTTCATAGCGCAAGGGGACAACAACTGATTGTAAACAGACATTTAAATATTTATGGAATTCAGCGGAAAGTGGAGTACGGAGTGTCTTAATACTAGGTTCCCTCTGCCTACTTTACTGTGTGCGGAAAACAGGGTGAAGCTGATATATATAAGCTTTAATTTCCTTAGGAGATACCTATAATATAAGTCACCTTCAGAAACCTATAGATTACCAATCTCTCGGGAAAGACTAAGCGAATGTGATGAAACTTGGACTATGCCTAAATTAGAATATACTACATTTAAATAAAACAAAATCTCGATATAAGCATACAAAATATGTTTTTTTTTTTTTTTTATGGAAAAAGCATGGCAAACGAGCGTACGGGTCACCTGATAGTAAGTGATCAGCGCCGCCCACGACACCGCGTAACACCAGAGGAGCTACTGGTGCGTTGCCAGCTTTTGAGGTGGTTGGGCGCCGGAGCCCGGCATTACCTAATGCGAAACGCAGTGGCATAAAGCCACTACTTCACGCTGGTTTTAAATGCCGGGGGTGGTAATGATCCGGTCGAGTCTGCCCATGCGTGTCGCCATTGCTGGCAACGTGACTCTCCCACTCGTAAAACAAAATTTGTTACAACGCGTATTTAGATTTCTTTAAAATAAGCAATGTCAGTTATGTATCGGCAAATAAAAAATATTATATTTGTTGAAAAATTCTCATAGTAAAATTAGTAATCTTGTCATCAAGATTATAAGATAAGTCTTAACACTAAATTTCCCTCCGCCTAACATGCTGTGCGAGAAAAGTGTATTCTTTGGATTACTTACAGGATACAGAAACCGATCGTGCGTGAGGCAAGAATAACCAAGAGACACTACACGCAAGAGCAACTATTGAATATGCAATAAGGGTCTTTCGCCGTCTTTGGTATCCCCACCATGAAATGTAGGGGCCCACAATGATTTCCAACAGAGCAAATGCAAGAATTAATACATCTGAAAAAAGAAAACAAATATAGACATAATTATAACCTACAAAATATAATTAACAGGTCTTTTTCTCTATGTTCTATGTAGAAAAAAGAATAGCCTATAAGATAGATAATATTACCTACCCCTACATGAAAAACTTATTAAAAAAAAACAAAAAAACATCGATAAATCAAACAACCTTAATTACTGAAAATTACTAGATACTCAGAAGAGAACGAATGACATAGTAATGGATTAAACCCAATTGCATTTCCCGTAGGAAAAATTAAAGATAAACTTAGTGAAATCTCGCCGATTACTCGCAAGTGTATATATATATATATATATATATATATATATATATATATATATATATATATATATATATATATATATATATATATATATATATATATATATATTATATATATATATATATATATATATATATATCAAATGTTATTTTAAACAATAACATTACAAACTATGAAACTAAAATATATGTCTGGAGTGGCAAAAACGTTAAAATAAGTTATTGTCAGTGCCTTATATCCTGTTCTATGCGACGTCGAAAAAAAAGAAAGAAAGAGAAATAAGAAGAAGAGTTATTTCTTATAGGTACAGATGGTAACAAGAGCTTTTCATCCACCACTTCTACTGGGTTAAAAGAAGAAAATAATTAGAAGTTGAAATTATAAGCAAATTTAATAGCTTATAAGAATATAGAATATATATCTTATTGGGATCTTTATTGGTCAACATGAACTGCGAAAGCTTTTTGAGTATTGCCGTAATCACAGTAAGAAGTTATTATATAGTACCTTAAAAAAATATTTTTACAAATATCTTAAAGCCTTATTTGCTTGGATGCTCTATTCATAGGAAGCACTTAACGTCTTCTGTGCTCAAAGGATCTAGAGACCTGCGATATTTACCTTAGAAATACGATATACAGAAGCAGAACTCATATTAATTTTCATTTCCATCAACTTATTCGAAATATATACAAAATGCCATTTCTTCTCGATGGCACAGTAGACGTGAATATGTCTTATAACATAAATGAAAAGAACAATGTAACAATGTTTTAATTCAAATGGTTTCATAAAATATTTTTGACCTCTTATATGCACTATATACAAATATCTTGAAATACACTATATATAAATACACAACACACAGACACACGGAATAATAATAATAGAACTGAGAACTATTACAGTACGTAGTAATTCCTTAGGCTTAAAATTAAATGCAAAAAAGACTCAAGCAGTTATAATAGGTAGTCCAAGACTTATCTCTAAAATTACTTTACATGAATTGCCATTATTATCGTTTGATGGAACATGCGTCCCTTTTACAGACAAAGTAAAAAATTTAGGAATTATTTTTGATAAGCATTTATCCTGGAAACCGTTAATTAGTGAGGTAAGTAGGAAAATATTTGCAGCTGTTGCGTCGTTACGTCGACTACGTAATATTTTATACATTCCTACTAAGGTTGCGCTGGCACAATCACTCCTACTACCAATTCTGGATTATGCTGATTGTTGTTATCTTGATGTAAAAGAGGAGCAATTAAATAAGCTTGTGCGGCTCCAAAATATCTGCATAAGGTTCATTTTTGGACTTCGCAAATACGACCACGTATCCGAATTTCGTAAAAAATTCAAGTGGCTCCCGATTCGACTTCGCCGGAATACTCATGTTCTTTGTCTTTTGTACAATGTTCTCTTTTCTCCGCATTCCTCTTCATATCTTAAAGAACGATTTATGTTTTTATGTGAATCACATGGGTTACCACTCCGCTCTAAATCTAGTTTAACTCTTAAGATTCCTTGTCATTCTTCTTTCTTCTATGCAAATTCCTTCTCTATCAAATCCGTCCATTTGTGGAATTCCTTACCCATAACAGTCAAACAAGCTATGGCTATACAAACATTTAAAAAGAGGCTGAAAGATTATTATTTAACGCTATAAGTACGTGCCAATTGTATAATCAATACTGATATCAATATTTTCTGTATTTATTTCTCGTTCTTGTTTCTGTCTTCTAATAATAAAAAAAAAGAAAAAGTTTATTTTATGAATCTATGTTTATAAGCAAAGTAGTATATATTTACTTATATATTTATGTGTGTGTGTATGTATGTATGTATCTATGTATGTATTTATGTGTGTGTATATAAAACTAGATATAAACTCTGTACACCCGTTCCCTTTTCAGACAAAGTTTTCTCTCCTCTACCCAAAGGTTGCCTGGCATCGCTCTCTTAGCGATAAGGCCGCCTATTGTACTGTTCTAAGTATTAATACATGTATGTGTCTTGTCTTTCTACTGTACAATAAAGAGTATTTTATTTTTATTTATTTTTTTAATAATAATGTTCATCAAGTACCGCAAGCATATTTTTCAAATGCGGACAGTACGCGTACTAAGTAATGAGTCGTGGTAACGATTTTCGTGTCGCACATTCATTTTCCCAAATCCCAGGGATAAGACATAATCATGTCAAAAATATAAAAAAAATAATTACCTGTTACGTAGTAAGGTATTTCACCGGTTTCCATGTTCAGTTTGATCATTTTGTAGGCGCCGACCTCTGCCAGCGTAACTGTTATGTTCAAGCTGAGCTGGAGCTCTCGCATACTCTCCGGATTGAATGACTTCCGGTCGAACCATGATTTTACTTTTACTGCAACTTTACCAATAAAAATATTTTCAATCTTTGGCGAAAACAGAGGAGTTTGATAAGTTTAACAGGTCTGTGTATATGTATCACCTACCGAGGAAAATTGGAAGTCTCAGTCTTTTTCTGAAATTCACTTAGCTTAACAGAGTCCTATCATTTGGTGCTTGAAAAACACTTTCGATTCCTATTTTAGTTTTAAGGGTTTTGCTGCATTTTTGATGAAATTCGCTTTTTAATCATAACCCTTAAGCACTTCCCGTGGGCCTACAGTTATGAAAATTTGCAAGAAGAGGGAGCTTGCAGTTGTAGGAAAAAATTATAAATGTTTCATGGAAAAAATCATTGCAAACTTATAATTATATTTTATTTCATGGAAGATGAATGCATGCATCCGCAAACTTAAGTTTGTCAACTTTTATTACTCTTACTTCCACTTGTCATGGAACCCTCGGTAAGCAAGTGGGACTCTCATTTGACCAGTTTGTTAAAAATTTTATAGCGACCATTTTCACCATAAATAATAGTTGCAACCATTTCTTTTTATATGTACATTTCTTCATAAAAACATAGAACCGACAGGTTCTACTTATCGCATCCCGAAATATTTAACACTGATGTCAGCTATATAAAGGGAATCTAATGAATATTATTACATACCTTTAGAATCTTCACGCATATACTTTCTCATCCCGGATCGTGTACTTTTGACTTAATTTGCACTCTTGTATTAGAATATCCGAGGCGAATTAGTTGTCACAATATATCTGGAATGAAATATAAAAAAAATATATAAATAACTTACAAATTAAAATGCCATAACATAACACGCTGTATCCCGCACACAGCAGGTTAAGCAGGGGAAACCTAGTTTGAACCATTTTCAACACGCCACGGAGGCATGTTGAGTGGCGGAACTGAACGCCGCGCTTTGCCTCGTAACCAGAGCTAAGCAATGAAAATTTTAATTTAAATAAATATTTAATTTCCGCGAGTGGGGATCGAATCCACAACAAGTCGGGTTTAAAGCCTCACACTTGTGTCCCTGCGCCACGACTGGCCTTAAGTAAAAGATATGTGAATATAAAAACAGTTAAGCATAATAATAACCAGTTTAGCAGACCAGTCACTGTGCGTCAAATTATCATAGAAAGATTCAATCATTATAAGTTGCTATTTTTAGGGTTCAGTAACCAAAGGAAAGAACGGGAAATACTAGGGTATTAAGACTCCACTGTGCGTCTGTTGTTCACCGAGCCGTATCTCAAAAACCTTGATTGTTAGACGAAATTCTCACAGATGTACTTTTGTCGCTGACGTATAACCAACCTCAAGCAACTAAAAAACTAAATATTATAAATATTTAAGGGGGCTCTCGTGATAAAACGTTATCTTTTTGCCGTTTTTATAATTACAATGGTAAGGAACCCTTCGCGCTCGAGGCCAATTCGTATTTATTATTCGTGGATATTTTTTTATATACGCCTCGCACCATATATAGCAAGATCGATAGAGGATATCAAAACAATTAAATCCCCCGAATGGAATGGAACCCACAACCATCGTGCTTACGATCAGACGCTGGGCCAGGGCCGCTTCAAATAGGTACCTACTTAAAAAATATTTATCTGATAAACATTTACTTTTATCAATAATTTAATCAGAACATTACAATCTGTGTCTAATTAGGAGTCAGGGCGTTATTTAATGATTGCTTGATACTGTGATAAATATGATAACTCTACATAATTCACACGTGAACGTTAAATAAGTGTTGACGCAGAATGAAAAACCCCATTTCATGGTCGGAGGTCATGGGGGGATAAATAAACCTAGATATTTGTTGACCTCTTAGAATGTAACCTTAAATAGAATGTAACCGTAAACCTTAGAATGTAAACCTTAAGTCACAATTGATTAATTTTTTTTAGCTTCAGAGGAAACCTTCAATGAAAACACTTCGTTCCCCACTTTAAGCCGAATTCTCGAAATCATTGCGTGTTCGGTGGCGGAACTCAACGCCACACTTTGCCTCGTCACCAGAATAAGGAAATAAAAATATCTGATATATAATTTCTAAGTTAAAATCGAACCTTCCAGCTGTCGCGTCACACAGTTTCACGTTTACGCCACTCCGTTACGACTGGTCTCACTGTCACATGTATACACAAACACTAAAATGTGTGTTTAGGTCATGTTTAAACTTTCTTCCATTTAGACACTGTGGGTTTTTTTGAATTGACAAACAATCTAACGGATATTAGAAGTAATAAGGAAGGAACGAGCAGAAATAGCCTTTTAAGAGATAGGTCAATGACCCAATGACCGTGATCACAGGGGAATTCCCTGCAAGCGGAATTTGGGTCCTTGACCATTGGCCCCATCGCGCTAACAGCGTACTTCATATATGAAAATGTAGGGCGAAAAGGGCAATAAATAAATAAACTAAATAAATGATTTATTCAGTAATGAAATGTTACATATACACTCTAATTTAGTTGAAATATGGAAAAACAAAACAACAAATTAGTAGAGGTGAGCGTTGGCAGCCGTATCAGTGTAAGCTGCCAGCATCTTTGCCCCTTTAGACACTATTTCGATGACAAACGTGAAAATACTCATAAATTACATATTATTATAATGACATAAGCGAAAATAAAGCGATATAAGAACAGGTTTAAATTAATAATAAGAAAAAAAAAACGTTTAGATGTTAAATTATTACCGCGTGTTAAATGTGTGTGTGTGTGTGTGTGTGTGTGAGTGTATGTGTGAGTGCATAAGTGACATGAATGTAATTTAGCTACGAAGATTCTTCGTATCCATGTAAGGCAATTTTTGCAGCCAGGTATTAATAACTTTCTTACGGGAAAGGATAAATGTTGATAATTTTGTTAATATCATTATATAAGCGGCAGCTTATGACGTAGAAGTAAGAACTAGCTTACCGCATCCATAATCCATACCTATGTTATAAATTCGAAAGTAACTCTGTCTGTCTGTATGTCTGTCTTTTACGCAATCAGGGTCAAACCCGTAATCTCGTAATATCTTGAGGGTCTCGGGATGAACATAGGTTTTTTTTCTCATATTTGTTATATTATCGATATAAAATTAATTCATATTAAAATATTAATTAATTTGATATGCAATTTATTCCGCCATCTTAGTAACAAACGCCGTTGCTAGGCAACGGCTTGACCATTTTACAAAAATATTACCCTTTAAATAATGTATGTATGTAATGGAAAAAAGTCCGCGATTATGTAAGTTTATCTCTGAAAGTTAAACAAAAGTAACCATTTTAATTAATTTACTTTAAATTTATCCGGTGGTTCTTAATGTTTTTCTATAATTTGATATTCGTCCTTATCAAAATAAATATAAAAGTCACTTTTAGCATTTCATCTAGATTGGAATTATAGTTTACTATATAATATTCTAATAAATAATGAAGGAGATGTCACTGATTCGGAATGACCTAGCCTACGAGCGGCATAGTAGGACCGACAAGAACGGGCAGATGACTTTGACGGTTCTGTAAATTCCAAACATTTTCGAACTCTTGTTAATTTTTATGTAATTATTTGTTATTTATAATTTATTTTAACTACACTTTGCTTCTTCTAATAGAGTTCTAACTCAAGCAAAAAATTCGAAAAAATTAAGAAAGAATGTTTGGCTATCTCAGTTCGTCATTTTCGTGGGATTATTATCATTTTTTCTCGCTAAAATTATACTATTTAATATAGATAGATATATGTTTAGTTTATTGAGACTGTTGTGGCGCAGTAGCTCAAGGGTGTAACGCGACATTGTGGGTTCGATTCCCACTCGAAGAAGTGAAATATTTATTTACGTTTATATTTCCATTTCTTCGCTCTGATGTCGAGGCAAAGCGCGGTGTTGAGTTCTGCGAGTCAACACGCAATGCCCCCAGACTTGCGGCAAAAAGTGGGGAACGCTTAACACTAGTTTCCTCTGCCTACCTGCTGTATGCGGGATACAGAGTGAAGCTCGTTTTTATTTTAACTTCTTGGTAAAATAAGAAAAAGCGCGGCCTTGAATTCCACCACTCAACACGCTATTTTTCAAAAGCGAAAAATTTACCCCCTTGATCAAAAAACATGACGCCTTGCATAATAGTAACTGATTGCGCCAACAAATGATAAATGTTTCGATAAGAAAGATAGATAAAGATTTCACAAAGTCGAGTTCATGATGTAGGAAATATGTAACATATTTAAACGTACAAGGGAAATGTATGAGCAAAACATTTATTTTCAGCACTTTTACATTTAACTGGACCCAAAATTATGATTTCTTAAACTTTTTTTTGTTGTTTTGTGCGATTGTGCACGTTAATATCAGAAACGAATTAACTGATTTCAATATAATTTTCGCTGATGAATTTTCGCAAACTCCCCTAAGCGTTAAGTGTTTGTTTCATTTAAATCGGTTTATAAAAAAAAAAAGTTATATCAATAACATTTAATAAAATTGGTATAAAGTAAATATTTCATTTAATTAACCAATGTTTAAATTTTCAGTAACTAAGTAATTCTGTAGTTCAAGCTTGCGAAGCCGCGACCGGTCGCTGGTAGGTCATTCGCGCTTACAACATGTGAATAACAAAATATTTGACTTATTCTATTAAAAAAATATATACTTCATATTAGACCACATAAAGTCACACAGCCAACACATTGACATATGCTCACTTGACAGCTGTTTTAGTGCAACGATATACATACGTTACGTATACGTATTTCCATTTGTTGAAATGTTCCAAGAGGCACAGGCCATTTTTATAAATAAACTGTCCGCATACATTAACAAATTACATTTAAAAATAATTGCAGTTACAACATTATTATATATATATAACTAAATTATTCAGAGCTTATGGACTAGAGTTTCCCTGTGGGTACGAGTAAAATGAAATGTTATAAATGAACCATCTTTATCATTTTTACATACGAGTACACTGAATTTCTTACTTTATATACAAAAAATCTGTCAAGTTCGAGTCAGATTCGCCAATTGAGGGTTCCAATATGTTACGCTCACGCTGTCCTGCACATAGCAAGGTAGGCAGAGAGTACCTGGGAATAATCCGTTCTTATTAAAACCCTTGCGTTCCCCACTTTCCGTATTGATTGCGTGTTGAGCGCGTCGCGCTTTATCTCCTTAGCAGACGGAGGAAATAAAAATATTAAATACTTAATTTCCTCAAGTAAGAATTGAACCCACTACCAGTGAGTAGCGTTTACAGAAACACACTTGTGCCCCTGTGCCGCAACTGGCCTCAAATATATATACATTTTATTATAAATTAACATTTCAATTTAACGATTTTTTTCCTTATTTCCAAATTTCATAATTGTTGGTCTACGGGAAATAGGTTTTGATTAGGCGGTGAGTAAAGATGGTGAGATTGAGTTTGCGAGTTTCACGGGGTGAGCAAATAAAGGTCTAAGGAACCGTTGACCTAAACGTTAGCTTGATGCATGAGATAAATGGTCTTCACAAAAAAAAGCGACAAAGCGATCTTATAAAAGGGACCCTTACTTCCTTCCTTTTTTAATTTGAGGATGTGGAACTCTAATCGTAATAATCTGAGATGAGCTCACCATCCAGCAAATAATATCAAAACAAGGTTTCAAATGAAGAGCTACTAGTGTTAGCAATACTAGATTTGTAAGTATATCTAAGTTTCCCCTGCTTTTTTCACAAATTAGAAACAAAATCTTAAAAAGCTATTTAGATTTTAATTTTTAGGTAAATTTTGCTTCGTTTATATACTAAAATGTCTTATGGAGAACATGTTTTATAGAAATTGACACAGAAAAACTCACTAATATGATACTAACATGTCACTATGAGCAGCTTTGTGTATGCACAAGCATATACTTTAATTTGATATCTAAAATCTAATAACTTATTTACTAATAATATTGTATAACTATATATTAGAAAGTAAAAAGCTTACACATGAATATTCGCAGTAATCCATTCAAATGTATAACTGTATAATAGTCTTGAGAAATGTTTGAAATCTTAAACGCACTTGTTTTCAAGTAAAAAATGGTTGGCACTGAACCTGCAAAGGTATCTCTAGTACTACATTAACAAATCATGCCCAACTTGTTATATATATCAAAGTCGTGGAGATATAGATAGCACAGTATATATAAAACATACATATTATTGATATTCATTTAAACTAGATATCTTCACGCGTTCACGAGATAAATGGTCTGGACAGACACACAGTGAAACAACAAAGTGATTTTATAAGGGTTTCTTGTAAGATATAAAGTCCAGCAGACCATCCAGCAGAAGATGTCACAATATAGATTCTAAGTAAAGAACTCCTAAAGTCTATAGATATGGGTGTGAAACAAAAGGTAAACAAGTTTTTTTTATTTTTATTTAATTTTTGTAGCGAAGAGTTTCTTATATATGCTTTCAAAAGTTAGCTATACTGTTCTTATGTTGCCTTTTTTGAAAGCCTTCCGTAATAAAAATATTAAAAACTAAATGATAAAAAAAGGTTGAAAACTACCCACTAATATATAAAAAAAAACAATTTATTTATAAATTTAAATAAGCGATATTAGTAACTTTTAATTAGTTAAATATTTATGATTATTAAAATGTTAATAAAAGGATAATATTTACTCTATGATTTATTAGTATTGAAAGGTATTGGAAGTTTAAGAATAACAAACTTCGATTTTGCGTTTGGCTGTCTTCTGTTTAATAAAAAAAAAATTAAGGTAATAATTTAAGTAATTTATAACATTCGGTTTCTAATAAGTCTTAAAAGATTATATAAGCTCCATAGACATTGTTATATTTTATTATTTAGAGTGCTATCTATTACTTCTTAGTTTTTCTATTTCTTCCGTAGTTATTTTTATAAAATACATATGTATATTAACCCCATCACCAGCCGTTAAGTCGGAAAAGTTCAGGTACCTTGGATCCGTTATGCACGAGTCTGGAGGCATCGATCACGATGTCTATAACCGAATAAGCGCTGCCAGGGCTAAATGGCGGGAGGTCACTGGTGTAGTCTGCGATCGCAGGATACCGCCCAAACTCAAGGGTCTGATATACAAGAGCATCGTCTGACCGGTTCTTTTATACGGCAGCGAATGTTGGCCAACACTATCTCGGCACACTCAGGAGCTTCGCGTCACGGAAATGAAGATGCTGAGGTGGATGTGCGGCGTAACGCGGTCTGACCGCATACGCAACACGTTCATTCGAGGTAGTCTTGGAGTCCGTGACGTAGCGGATAAGCTCCAAGAGCGTCGGCTGAGATGGCTTGGCCACGTTACGCGCCGGCCTAAGAACTACGTCGGATGCAATCCATTTAACTGTATGGTAATTATTTATTTAAATCAAAATATTAAACGCACTTAATTCTAAAGGAAAACAATTGTCACAGAACTTGCAAAGATTTCTCTAATAACAAAGCATGTCCACCTTGTTATATATAAGAAGACGGTAAGATATGGATAGCGCTGTACTCGTATAAATGTATGTGTCAATGCGAAAGAACATCGCACCTTGTAAGATGAAGAGATGATTAGGTGTACCGGTATGAAGTTAGAGTTTTTTTTTCTTAAATAAAACACTAATTTAAGAAGAATATAAAAAGCATTTCATTCCAAGTAGTCGCCAATGCTGTCTATATATTTTGACCACCTCTCAGCCAATTTGTGAATACCACACCAATAAAACCGGTCGTCCTTTGACGCAAATCATTCGGGGACCCATCTCTTCGACTTCTTTGTTCGAATCAAAATGCTACTCAGCGAATGCGTATCCCATCGATGAAAAGAAAATGTGGTCGGAAGGAGCCAAGTCTGGGGAATAAGACAGGTGGGGTAACACTTCCCAGCTGAGTTGTATTTTTGACCAGTTTTACTGCACGACTCGTAGTATTATCATGCAACAAAATAACCTTACTGTGTCTTCTGGACCATACTGATTCAAATTCAAATTGTAATCCAGATTTAAATTTTAAACTTAAATTTTTGTACATCAAAAGAAAAATCCCACCTCCCACACCCTCCAACATCCCACCAGATATCTATAACAGCTTGACTGGTCTTACAATTTCCCATCAGGGTACTAAGATACTCCAAATATTTGATATTCCTACATTTAATTGTTTTCCCTTTATGTGGGCTTTAAACAATACCCTTGTACCA
>DWGR01001114.1:0-17524 GCA_018247715.1 Heliconius burneyi
GCAAAACACTTATAACCTTTACGCCTCTCCCAACCAAACAAAAAATGCTATACACTTGAAACTTGGTACAGATGTTCGGGAAGAGTGTACCAACATAACAAAATAAAAAAATCGATAATCGAAAGTATGTTGCCCGCCAAATTTGAAAAGCCACCTTACTTTTTGAACACGCCCCGTATATATATATATATATATATATATATATATATATATATATATATATATATATATATATATATATATATATATATATATATATATACACTACACTACACTCACACTCTTCCCGAACATAATAATTTATAAAAGTTGACGAACTTAGGCTTGCATTTTTGGGTTGGGGCATACAAGTTTGTAATAATATTTTTCTGGGAAATACCTTTAATTATTCAGTTTTCGGATTTTTTCCTTTATCTATCTAGTAAATTCTCACTTCGTGCTTGATTTCATATTTGTATTTGTCCACTGGAAGTGCCTTAAAGGTTAGATTACGCACAGAATTTCTTAGAAAGTAAAGCAAAATCGATACATAAATTTTCATACTTTTTTATTGCGTTGATTTTGAAACTTGATATTTTCCATTCCGCAAGGGATCATAGACTTGAATATTTGGCATTATTTTAGCTTGATACCACCATGCGATCTTAAGACAAATAGTTTTGACAGACGGACAACAAGGTTACCCTATAAGAGTTCCGTTTTCACCTTTTGAGGCACAGAACCCTACAAAGTACATAATATTGTTATAACCAGATTACGATCTCCATTAAAATTCAAATATCAAATATTTCATACACACAAATGTAATATAGCAGTAAGTATTATGACCAATACAAACGTTACATATAAACATAAATGTAGTGTCCGAAAACAAGCAATATATCTATTTTGGTCCAGAATATTCGTCAATATATCTGAACGCTCTACTTTCTACTAATACCTATGTGTAGGGATGTACGAGTACCTCGTTTTATATTCGCCAGTAAACACATTTGTCTTTCGTACGAAATAACAAGTAAAGTGGATTGTTAGGGGATTGTTCTAGATAAGGACAGAATAATTGTTTTCCAAATTTTTTGATGATCTTGTTCATTGTTTTACTCTTTTGTAGTAGCTATTTCGTTTTAGTATTTAAAATTTTCTTTAAGGATGTCGTGGGGTACAAGGGTGTGATTGTATCTCTAAGGTTGTGGGTCCGATAGCCACTTGCAGGAAGGATTACCTTTTTTTATATTTTTATTTCTTCGCTCTGGTATCTAACCAAAAAGTGCCGCGTTGGATTCCGGCACTTTATAAAAAAATAAAATAACAAAGGAGTGTCTTAATACTAGGTTCCCTTCGCCTACTCTGCTATACGCGGGATACAGCTTAAAGCTTATCAATTATTATTATTTTAACATTATTTAACAACATTATTCTGAATAATTTTACTTTAAAATATTATTCAAAACCATGTGACCTATATACAACAGGTCATCAGCTTCACGTTATCTAATTTTAAATGCCAAGGTAGAGGATCTTAACGGAAGGGTAAATGTCAAGTCAGTTCCTCCCTCATATACATGTTTTAGGATCAAATGAGGTGAGAGGGCAATATGGAGGGCTTAGAAACTGTTGCTATGATACAGTATACTGTAGTGTATTGGATATTGTCTATTGGTCTAGTGGTTATTGATTGTGACTAGTAAATAGTACTTGGGTTTGATTCTTGATTTGAAGAGATATACGTAATACGATATTTACTTTTTTCAAGGGTTATTATTTACTTTTACTTATATTATCAATTAAGATCTTTGATATGTATTTGCTTCTGATTTTATTTAGAAAATATACAAATGTGCTTCTTTTAAGTAAGTTTTCTCAATCCAAGCGTATTTTTACTTTAATATAAATTTCCATTATCGTGAAACCACGATTTACTTTTATTTATTAAACTATATTATCCTATAAAAAAAAACAGAAAAGAACATCCGCACTTATCATCTTGAATTTGATTTCTATTCTCCAAACTTTCTACTAGAACGGAGTTTAATTAACAAACTGAAGCAATTCAGATTTTATACAAAAGAAAGTTGTAAAGGTCCCATTGAGGATAGTTGTGGCGAAGCAGCACACAAATGTGACTTGTAATAAGTCGATGCGTCAATGCTCGCATCCTACGTTTGGGTTGACTTAGAAACTTGATTTTTCAGTGCCCTAAGATACCTTAAGTTTCAACATCTTATACTAATTTACAGCTTGATACTTCCACGAGATCTTGAGACAAATGATCAGAGACAGACGTACAATAAAGTGACCCATCTTATAAGGGTTCCGTTTTTCTCTTCTAAGGTGGATTTCTATAGATCCGGAAAATTGATAATCATGCACATTACATCTGTATTGTATTTATAATACAGATCTATACAAACATAATAAAACAGTAAAAATATTTTTCTGTACATTTAATATTTTTGACTGAAATGGATGCTGGACTGGACACTTAAAAAGAATAACAGAAAGCAAATATTTTTTTCATTTTCTTATCTGTCTGTCTGTTCGTATGTGTGGTCACGCTAATCTTCGAAAGTACTGAACCGATTTACTTCAAACTTTAATTTTTTCCTTTGCTTTAAATCAACTTAACATTTTAAGTTTGTTTCATGAAAATCGGTTCATTAAAAAAAGTTATCAGCATTTGAATGAACTCAAGGCATGCGTTTGCCTGCAAATATATGCCAATCCATATCTATACTTATAATAAATCTGTATTTTTTATGATAAATCTGTATTTTTAACCGAGTTTCAAAACAAGTAGGAATCAATTAAATATTTTCGATTCGATGTTCGATTAATTATTTCGGATTCGATTTCGATATTGGATTATTCGATTCGATTTGGATATTTCTGTAAAATGCAATCATTACAGTTATTTCAGAGTCTGAACGAGTGAATTAAATAAGTCATTGACATCAACACATTTGACTATTTGTCAATTCTGTATATTAAATGAATAATCATGTAGTTGAAGCGAGCGAAGCCGCTGGCAGGCCGCTAGTATTATATATCTGTATTGTATTCACAATACAGATATAATGACTCACAGATACATGTTTTAAGCACAATGTTGCCAGAATTTTCACAAAGACCCATAATTCTAATAGTCCTGTATAATATATAAGTTCTTAATTTATATAGTAGCAATTAAGGTAATGGGTAGTAAAAGTTTTGTAACATATTTTACAATTTGCTTAATATGTTTCTGGGGGTGTGTTTAAATTAGTGCGCTTCACTTGTTCTTCAGACATACAGAGTTTCAGCCATGATTTTTTCTTTTTGTAGGTAACAGAGTGTCTTAACACTGGGTTCCCTCAGCCTACCCTGCTGTGAGCGGGATACAGCGTGAAGCTGATTTATTTTTTCTTTTTTATATTATTTAAGGTGAGGCCGTTGTGACTCAGTGGCACAAGCGTAAGATAGTAAACGCGACGGTAGTGAGTTAGAATTCCCACTCGAAGAAATGTAATTTTATTTATTTAAGTTTTCATTTACACGCTCTGGTTACAAGGCCCAGCGTGGGATTCAGTTCCGCCAGTCAACACACAATGCCTCATACAGCTGAAAGTGTGGAACGGAATTTCTTCACACTAGGTTCCCTCTGCCTATCATGCTATAGGCGAGATGAAGTATACCGAAGTTGAAAAAGAACATGCTCAAATAAAGAGATGAGAAGAGAAGATATATATATATTATTTTCAGATATTCTTTATAGATAATTCTAGCCCATTATAATATATAACTCTAGATACATTTTTATTTAAAAAAATGATAGTATTTTTTTATCTTTTCATCTTATAAAAACTTATACAAAAACTAATTCAATAACCAACAGACAAAATAATATCTAAACAGAAAAAAACATTAAAAATGTTGAAATTAACATTTTCCGAGAAGATTTTAATATACAGACCAACTTAGGTCGTTAAGTCTCATCACTGTAATATATTCATGCTCCAAGTTGCAGATAAGCTGACTGAAGATATGAGGAGGATGTGTCAGCATCTTACTTTGTGTTAAAGACGATATTTACTAGATTTTTCATTTAAAATTGAATATTTCCAGAAAATGTTTCTTTCTATCTAATATAACGTTATAAAGAAGATTAATGATATAAGGACCTAAGTAAGATAAACTTTTGATATCGCCGTTATTTCTCCTTCATTTCTTGCTTCTTGTATTAGAAATAGTTAAAATTATTTACTGTAGTTAATTTTAAAATCATTATTTTACTTGTCTTGCCTTTTCTATTTAATTTTCTATTCATAATTGAAAAGAAAAAAAGTAATAAGTTATTTTGTACGAATTTAAACGGATTTGAGGTTGTCATGCTCGTATAGTTCCTCCCCACAAGTTAGTTTGCTCTTTTGTAGAGAAAAGTTGTACCCAAAGAATAGGGTTATGTTTAAGCGTGTCCTATATGTAGGAATAATTATAATTATAACATTATTATAATTTTGAATATATTAATTTTTTTTCTATAACTCAGAATAGATAAAAAGTTCCTTTCGTTTTTTTTTTAATATTTATCTTTATGATCGAATTAATCTGTGAATGCCTTTTTTTGTCAAATATGTCATAGCGCGTTTGACAGGTGACAGGTGACAGATCAGTTTTTAAAAAGAATTGTCAAAATAATTTCAATTGAAAAAAAAAATACATACCGTTTCAAGTTTCAACGAAAACGGCCGAAGATTTTATTCTTACTTAGAAATTAGTTTTGTGTCGACTCCTTTTCACTTTTCTGGAATCCTTCTCAAACGGCTCCTCATTGTTTGAAAATGTTTAGCTATGCCGATTATTTTATTTCAACGCTGAATATTACAAAGAGTAAATATTTTTTTCTTGTTACCCTAGGTTAAGTTTATTTTCGATAACATTGTTGCTGTAGGTACATACTGAAACATTCCTTTTTTTATTATATAACTTATTTTTATTTTCATTTCCTCGCTCTGGTGACGGCGTTGAGCTCCGCCACTCAATACCCAATGCCCCTAGAATTCGGCCGGCCCGGAATTCGGAAAGAATTCGGCGGAAAGAACCAAATGGAAGTGCCTTCAGTGGAACGGAGTTTCCTAAAACTGGCTTCTCAGGTTCCTTCTGCCTTTCCGCCTTAGCCGTATATACGCGATATTAGCATCTAATTTATTTTTGACAATTTTCAAATATTATTCCACACAAAAAAACTATTTAAAACACGTGTACAAAATGTAACGCATTTAAAACCGCGTTCCTTATGTCGGTAAACGCGACAATTAAGAGTTCGTTTCTCTCTCGGGATTGAATGAACGAATGAACTTTTTATTTTTCTCGAACGAAACAACACAAAGATTAATAACGATAAAAAAAGAGTTTTTTGATGTATAAATAATATAAACAAAATATTACATTCCTTCGACAACTAAATATATGAAGTGATGTTGCCGATTAGAAAAGAGAGCTACAAAAAACACTCTGTTCTCCATGCTTGTAATTCGACACATTGTGGGTAAAATCAAGGAACTCAATAGTTTTATCTTATTGGAACAAACACGAGTTAGTATAGTTACGACACCCTAAAACTCAACCTTAATAATCAGCTTTGCGTTGTATTCCGCACAGAGTAGAGTAGACAGAGGGAACCTCGTGTTAAGACACTCCATTTCCCACTTTTTGCCGAATTCTGGAGGCATTGCATGTTGAGTGGCAGAACTCAACGTCGCGCTTTGCCTCGACAGACACCAGAGCGAATGAATGAAATTACTCAACTTTAAACCTAATTAATCGCACATATTCTCATGTGAATAACTTTAGCACCATAAGAATATTCAGCTTTACACTGTACCCCTTATACACTAGGGTAGGCAAAAGAAACCAAGTGATACTTTTCCCACTCTCCACCGAATTTTCATGGTACTGTGTGCTTAGTAGCGGAACTGAACGCCGTACTTTACCTAAAATATTCAAAACAATAATAATTACTAATATTATGATGACTTTTGTAATGTTAAATTCATATTTCGAGAAGAAAACACAAACTTTATGTAACAGTCAAATCATTACGGAGAGGAGAGGACTCCTCCTCTTGTTACGGACACAGCTTTCAACACTAACGACCTCATTTGATATCGCACCTACATAAAAATTCGGACATTAAGAAAGGAACACTTAAAAGCTTCAATTCTACGCTTGAGGGGCACGAGTATGACTGGTTGTGGGTTCGATCCCAAGTTGAGGAAATGAAATATTTATTTAAATTTATATTTTAGTTTCTTCGCCTCGGTGTTCAAAGCAAAGCGCGGCGTTGAGTTCCGCCACCCAACAAGCAATGATTCCAGTATTTGATGGAAAGTGGGAAATCCTGGTGTGTGCGGGATATAGCGTGAAGCTGATTTAATTTGATTAACTTTTGTATTCTACCCTTATTGGTTCTAAGGAAACTACTTTAAAATTTAGCTTTGAAAGAGCGAAAGGAAAATAGTAAAACTGCACTGAGCTTTGATATCTGTAGTCCAATTGGATAACGGAAGTTACAGCCGTACAAACGTACTCAGACACGTCAATTATGGTTAACTGGCATAAGCTGATATATATGTACATTTACAGTGTTTTAACAAAAGTCCAAGTGAAGGGCAAGCGCGGCTACAAGAGCGAAATGTAGTGGGTTCAATTCTCACTTGAGGAAATAAAAATTTAATATTTTCATATCTTCGCACTCATATCGCGGCATTAAGTTCCGCCACTCAACATGCAATGCCACCAGAATTCAGCGGAAAGTTGGGAGCGGAGTGTCTCAACTCTAGGCTCCCGCAATATAGACCTTGTACTCACTAAATATAAACACCACGTACTCACTGCACTCACTATACCTAAAATTTGTCCGATTCTATGTCAATTCCACTAAGCGACAGTTGTCCACATAATGAGATGCGGCTGAACGCTTCTCCCGATCCGTTTTTTTATTTCCATACTCTTATATTATATGAATATGGAAGAAATATTAAATACGTGTTGGCTGATAGTGATTGGTTGAAATATAACAATGTTTTTTTTTTATTTAAACAGTAATAATATCTTATGTTCAAAAGTGTTTCCAATAGTAAACTAACTAAACTTACTATAAAAACGGGAAAATTCTTATTTAATTTCGCGATATTTAAATTTGATTCACGCTGTATTCCGTACAACGTGAACCGTAGGTAGTAGCAGAGTAGGCAGAGTGCCCTCAGTGTTAAGACACTCTGTTCTCCATTTTCCGCCCAATTCTGGAAGCGTTGTTGAGTCACGGAATTCAACGTCCATCAATCTCCAGAATTCGATGGAAAATTAGATACAGAGTGTTTTAACAATAATCCCTTCTGCCTTACTGTTTGCGGGATATAACGTGAAGCTGAAAAATCCAAAATTACATCGATCATAATCAGACAATCTGCGTAACCCTATCTTAGAAAATATTTATATTTTTTCAATAATTTAGAATTAACATTACTAACATTGTTTAACACCAACCACCACGAGCAAGATATGGGATGGGATTACTGATTGGCTCAATGGATGTATTGCGGCGTCTTATACGTCAGTACAAGCTGATTACAAATTGAGTAACTTCTCATCTACTTTGTAAATATTTATGTAGAATGGAGTTATACAGAAATATATAAGGAAGGGAGATGGAGAATTGTGATTATTTTCTTTGTCCTTTTTTAGTGTCATTACATATTTTTTAATAGCTTCACGCTGTATTGTGTGCACAACAGGATAAACAGAGGGCATCTAGTGTTAAGACACTTAGTTTTACATTTTCCGCCAAGTATACGCATTGCGTGTTGATTGGTGGAGCTCGACACTAGAGCGAAGAAATTAAAATATTTTAATGTTTTATTTCCTCAAGTGGAACTAAATCGAACCCACAACCTGTCGCGCTTAAATTCACACTTTTTGCCTCTACACCACGATTGATGGGTCGAATCCTCTTCCAGGAGTGTTGATGTAATTATTTTCATTCCCCAATTTAGATTTGACAAAGTGCTGCATTGAGCTCCGCTACTTAACATACAATGTCTCTAAAATTGGACGGAAAATGAGAAACATAGTGTCACAACATTATTTAGTGTTGTTATTACATAATCTGATAGGTATATTTGGAAATTGCGTGAAGCTGGAAGAGTTAAATTGTAATACCTCAAAACACCAGATATACAGGGTTTTTAACAGTTATGTGACATGGAACATAGCCAACGCTACTGAATTTTAATTTATCCATCTGTTAAAGGGAATGTATGTTTTCCAAAAATACTTTGGAGAACTTTTGTTATGGTCATAGCTGCATTTAGCTTTTTTAATGTGTTTTAAAGTTAGCTGTATGTGTGACATTTACTTTAATATGTAGGATTTGAAATTTGAAGCTTATTTATATATTGATTCCTTTGGAATTGTAATACAATTGAAATGCTTGTATGTGATTTTTCATAATTTTCTTCCTTACGTTCCGCTACTTTTGTTACATTTTTATAAGATTTTTTTAGTCTTACGTTGTATCTCAGAGGAAGCCTAGTGTTAAAACACTCCGTTCCACACTGTCCGCAACATTTTCCAGTTCTTGCGTGTGGCGGAACTCAACGTCACTCTGTGCATTAGTACCAGAGCGAAGAAATGAAAATATTAATCAATAATAACACCTTTCGCCTCGTGGTGATTAAAACCACCGCCATTACGCTTATAGTCGGGCGCCTGTGCCCCTGCACCACAATAGCCCTAATATATTTTATAGTATAATTAACAAATAAATACTGAAGCCGTAGTGGCGCAACCGCACAGTGGTGTAACTGTTCTATTTCTTCGCTCTGGTATCGAGGCAAAGCGTGACATTGAGTTCTGCCACTCAACACGCAATGCCTCCAGAATTCGGCAGAAAGTGGGGAACGGAGTGTCTAAACACTAGGTTCGCTTTGCCTACCCTCCTGTGAATAGGATACAGCATGAAGCTGATTTAATTTAACTTTTTAACAACTAAACTCATTAACTAACGTTCAGCAACAAGCTTGAAACAATATTTACAATATCCTCTCAAGCACAAAACTTTCAATTACAAAACGAAAATAACGCTCTAACATACTATTTTAAATTTCCAATTAGAAACGTCTAAATCCAGGCAATAATACAGTTGAGTAATATCGATTGTGATGTCGGTCACTAACTACTTGCTTTTACGAGAGTCCGCGCGCTGCCAGCCAAACGTGATATTAGCATTTGTCGATGCGTAACGCTGGCTGGTCGCTGGTGCTCTTTGCTCTTATGTAAATAATAAAGGAGTTATATGTGCTTATTGGATATTTTGGTCAGATTTTTTTTTAACTTTACGTCGTATTTCGGATATGGTAGGAGGGAGCGTAGTGTTAGGACACTAAGCACTATTCATTCATGCAAGTAGTGGAATGATATATGCATTAAAGTTATATATTTTTTATATTGAAAATATTGTGTAGCTGTCATAGATTGGATCCATAACATCCTCTATCCTCCTTTTTATATTCGTTCTGCTCAAAAAACTGAAAGGACAGTAGTATATTATAATTATAGAGCCGGATGTGAAGTGTAATATGGATACGAATTTTAATCTAAAAAATTTGGAATCGGGATAAAATCTTTGCGATATTTGGCATTTAGTAAGGAGCGGAGTGTCTTAACATTATGGCAATGTTTTTTTTCTGCATTTTTTCTTTTTGAGATTAAAATGGTTGATGTAATAAAGTATTAAATAAAATGAATTAACATATTTCCATTATTAACTTTATAAAATTCAAAAAAAATCTATATAAAAAGAGATAAAAAAACTGTAACCATGTTATTATCCATCAAACTACTGTCATTAGTTTGGAATTAATTTGGAAGCTTCCGCAAACAGCGTCGTGTTTGAACTGTTCGAAATTAAATTTCCCTTTAAAATTGTATACGAGCGAACTACCCTCGTATGTCAGTATATTTTTTATTTACAATAAAATTTACTGGTAGAGACAATATAAAATAATGGTTGGTTATAAAATAATGGTAAAAATTAATATGAAAATTTCATTGTAAATGAAAATGTTATTGATATGAAGTTTTTAATTATAATGATGTGACTGTAAATTTTCTGGGTTCTGGTGTTTTAAATATGATAAAAAACTACTAGTTTCGGATTTTTTCCTGTGTGTACACCCAATTACTTAACTGGATACCAAATTTCACCTTTCTAGGTCATCTCCAACTGGGTTAGAATTAAGGTCCATAGGTCAGTCAATAGATGATAAAATTGACGATTTTTGGACGTCATTATCTAAATAACCGTTTGAGTTGTGTTTATGAAATTTTTTGTACGTATACAAGTGGCAGGTCTAAATTGAAGAGGTTTAGGTGGAATATGAGAGAGAGGTCAAATTTGAGAGGTTTAGGTGGAATAGTCTTTGAGGTACGAAGGGGTAAGAAGTGGCTTCAAATGGTTCGTGTAAAATAACACACGTTGCGGCTCGCCAGTTCTGTACCACGAAACTTGGCTGGACGCACTTCGTGCGCCTAGATCCGTTTTTTTACAATATTACACACGTATATGTATTAAAATATAAACTGTGAGGTCAATACTGATTTAATATGGCAAAAAATATTTTACTTCCATCAAATACTGAACACTAGGTTCCCTCTGCCTACCCTGTTGTGTACAGGATACAGCGTGAAGCTGGTTTAATTTAAATACATAAACACATGGAAACATTAGTTAACAAAATAAAAATTGTTCTCGATTGTACATAAATGAATTATAATAGTTATTATTATAAAAGCTAATATATTAAATTATTGAAACAAAAAATGGAAAATTTGATTCTCATATGTAGGGCATACTGCCAGAGGTCACAAGATCGAATCCCGTGTAAAGTTGCCAATGAACCATAATTTGGATTTTAGCTCAAAATATAAACAAATAATATATTTATAAGACATTTTGTTTTTTATTATAGTTTGTTTACGCTGGCGGCGGAGAGAGGAAGCCATAAAGAATCGTTTTCCACGACATTACATATTGTTAATCAATATTTTTGCGTCTCTTGCATTTTTTAGACATTGTCTCGTGGGAGACGAAAGCTATGATTGCAATTTATTCATCCAGATTATGAGCAATCTACTATATTTTAAATCTATAAATATTTTTCGTAACGTCACTCGTGGCGCTGGAGCACCAGCGTGTAACTGTAACACAATAGGTTGTAACTTCGATTCCAACTCGAAGAAATTATATCTATATAACTAGCAACCTGCCAGCGGCTTCGCTCGCTTGAACCACATGATTAGTCATTTTTTCGCTCTGGTATTGAGGCATAACATACACTTTGTGCATACTACCTCGCTTCATGCTAAATCCAGGTAAAGCTTGTTCTAAAACTAAGTTTTCCTGAGTGAAATGAGACAAAACACCCTTTGAAAGTTTTTCACAATATTTATACCCAATTCAGCTTGATTTATTACTATAATTATACGAGTATATGACGGTAGTGCTAAACAATGTTAGAAGATAATTATTTTGCAATATACACACCTCCAAGTAAAGTAATTTGTAATTTGATTTATTTACAGTAGAGTAAGGCCCGCGTCGTGAATACAATCACGTTGGTGTAACAATACATGAGATATTTAAATTTCTCTTTATAATGCTTCGCTAAACTTTAATAAGCCGCAAGTAGGTATGCTTCTTTGCGAAACTTTGAAAACAGCTGTAATCGATTTACAAATGGTTTTTTTTGTGAAATTAAAAATGCAATAAAATTATGATTAATCTCATATAATTCCTAGATTGATGTAGAGTTTTTATTTATTTGTGTTTAATATTTGTAATATTTTATGTTTCTTTTCAAATAATATGAGTACTTACAGACTAAATTAAAGTTATTCCTTAAGAATTTTGTAAAAATTAAAGAACGTAATAATTCAACGTACACTTGACTCACTTTCCATCAAAGCAGACTTCTCTCTTAATGGCAAGTATCGACATTACAGTCCAGCGTGAGATGTACTCAAAGTATTCCTAATATTATTCCACTAGGACACGATTTTCACTATAACGGTAGAAATACCTAGTTTTGAATGTAAATTTAAGTGTCCCTGGTGTAATTTTTATTCAGCTTCAGGCTGTGTCACACATAGAGCAGAGGGAATCTGGGAACCTAATGTTGAGACTCTCCGTTCCCATTAAAACATTTTTGTTTCCTAATTTTTGGCGAATTTGCAGGCATTGTGTTTTTGTGACGGAACTCGCCCACCTTTTGCCTCGTCACCAGATGAAGAGAGTAAAAATCGAATCCACAACCTGTCTTGTTTAGTTACACGCTTGTGCCCTTGCGCCATGACAGCCTCGAAATCTAAAATTTATTATGTGTAAATAATATGAAACTGGAAATGAAATGCCAAAAAAAAAACGAAATAGCCATTCATATTCAAACGGAACATAAGTTTCTTTATAAACAAAATATACCCATACTATACTTTGACAAACTGTGGATAAAATTAGACTTACTGCTGGCTGATTAATAAATAAAGAAAATAAATAAAATTTGGAGAACTAAAAGTTTTGGTTGCTTTGGGGTCAATGCCTTAAGAATTCGATGGGAAGTGGGGGACGGAGTGCCTTAACACTAGGTAACCTGCTGTGTACTGTATACAGTATGAAGCTGATTTTTCAATTTATTTTCAATAAACTACAGGAATCAATACAGCCGTAGTAAGTTAAACACGTAGTGTAAAATAAGCAATGAAGTCATTAAAACAAACTCCCACTCTAATTATAAACGTCGAAACCCCAATCAGAATTCACTTAAACTTCTAGGAAATGAATGAAACTTCTTTGAAATACTATTGATTTTGTTAGTTTCATAGTGTACCCACACGATCTGTGAAAATAGAAACAAAAAATACGTTTTTTTTCCAGCTTAAGTTTTGACTCGCTTAGAGTAAGCTGGTTTGACCTAGTGTTTTTCAACACTATATAGGCAAAGGAAACATAAATTATAAAAAATATCTTTTTTTTTACTTTTATCCTGTATCCCATATAGAGGAGGGTAGAGAGAGGGAACCTTATGTTAGAACACTTCCGTTTCCCACTTTCCATTGAATTCAGGAGGCATTGTTACCATAGCGAGGAAAATATTATAATAATTTTATTTCCTTCCGTCGTGGCGCAGCGGCACAAAGAAGTGACTGTAATGCGACGGTTGTGGGTTCGAATTCGAAATGAAATATTTATTTATATTTTCATTTCTTCGCTCTGGTATCGAGGCAAAGAGCGGCGTTGAGTTCCACTACTCTACACGCAATGCCTCCGGAATTCGGCGGAAATGGGAAACGGAGTGTCTTAACAATAGGTTCCCTCTGTCAGCCCTGTGTGCGGGATACAGCGTGAAGCTGATTTCCTCGAATAGGAATCAAACTCACCACCTGTCGCGTTTATTTCATTTTCCACTTATTTAGAAACTTTAGGGTAGCTGGTGGAACCTAACGTCACAGCTAGCTTATTACAAAAGACAAGACTATTAAATATCTAATATCAAAGAGAATAGAAATAACTTAGCATTTAATAGATTTACCGGGCACCTGTCGTGAAAGGTAAGAAGCTTATAGCGATACCTGGACTGGGTACTTGTGACTTGTGACCAAACATAAGTTTATTAAATATGAATTTACAATGAATGAGGCTATAAGGCAACGGTACTGGGTTCAATTCCTACTCAAGGGATTGAATTATTATTATTAATATTTTTTGTCGCTCCGTCAAGAAACCCGGAGTTGAATAGGTTTTTTCTAACTTCTGACTTCGACGCTGGTAAGTACATTGGGTAGAGAGTAAGCAACGGAGTGTTTTAGCACTAGGTTCCCTCTGCCTTACCCTCTGCCTTACCCTCTGCCTTACCTTCTGTATAAAAGATACAGCATGAAGCTGAAATACACTCTTAGTTGTCTCATATATAAAAGTACGAACTTCTTATTATAAATTGTCTTGTCTGTTCTAAAGAAATATCTAAGGAAGCGACAAGAACGTTCTAAACGAAGCTTCCAACTGTTTCATTTATACGCCATATTATCCTTTGAAACGACTCAAGTCACTTTAAAAGTGTTTAAGAATTTCTAGCACAGACAAAAACTAATTATTACAGACTAGCAGACCAGGCTGAGATCAGTCTTGATGCAGAGGCACAAAATATGGCTGATTGTGGGTTCGAGTACCACTCGAGAATATCAAATACGTGTTTAAATTTATATCTATTTTTTCTTCCCTATGTTGTTGCAAAGTGCGGCGTTAAGTTCCGCTACTAAACACACAATCCATAGAGTGTCTTTCTTTTCCCTCTGTTTACCTTGCTATGTACGGGATATGACGTAAAGCTGATTTGAGTAGAATAATATTGCTTAATATCACTTGAAAGGGCTACGTTCAAAATTAGAAATATTGATTTTATATTTTTATTTCTAGCATACGAGACCGATACGTGATTTGGCTTAGTGGCGTCTCAATATTAATGGTCATGGGTTCAATATCCACTCAAAGTCAATAACCTAGGTTGTCTCTTGTTATCTCTATATATAATAAAATAGTTAAAATATTTGTCTGTACATTTAATATATTTGACTGAAATGGATAGAGGTAAACTTAAAAAGAATAATAGAAGATATAATATATAAGAGATAGAAGATAGATTTTTTTTTTAATTTCTTGTCTGTCGGAATGTCTGTCTGTATGTATGTTTACGCTAATTTTCGAAAGTACTGAACCGATGAACTTCCAACTTTCACCGATTGCTTTGTTTTAACTCAACTTAACATCTAAAGTGTGTTTCATCAAAATCGGTTCATTATAAAAAAGTTATCGTCGGTTGAATGAACTCAAGGCATTAGTTTGCCTGCAAAGTTATAAAGCAATCTATATCTAAATAAAGATTGCTATATCATTTTCAATGTTTTCATGGTTTTAATTATAATAGCGTACCCAGGCAAGCGGGCGAAGCCGCTGGCAGGCCGCTAGTCTGCTATAAGTGGATTATAGCGTGAATCTAAGCATCCTATGTTCAGTTTGTAAATGAACGATGGCATATGCTATAAATATGGGTTCTCATTTGATCTTCAAATATTTTTGTTTTTACGTCAGAACTACTAAAATTACACTATATAATACACAAAGTCTTATTATATTTACTCTGTCTTTTACACAAAAAAATCTAGATATTTGTAAACATAATTATAAATATAAAGACACAAATTTTTGTGTTTTGTATTACTTTCTATAAAAATTACTATCGCAACAAGGATCTCCAGTGACCTGTCATATTAGGAACACTGACCTTTCTATAACATTAAGAGGAAAATCAATAGGAGCAAAGAAACAGCGCCAGTTTGTTATATTATTACTTTTGTGTTGTACACTCCTTTAATGTCTACTGTATTGTGAAAATACTGAAATTGAAACACTTGAAATTACATGAAATTTCAATTAATTAAGTATTACTACCTTCCTTCATTTCCACGTCATATAATATGTATTTTTTACATTATATAAGGCGAACCCTACTCTGCTGTGTGCGGGATACAGCATGAAGCTACGTTGCTATATAAGGCGGAGAATCTACTTTGTGTCTAGACACTCCTTGCTCAAATTTAATACGTCTTATCAGAGCGGAGAAATAAAAAATAACTTATATCTCCCAATGGCGATCAAATATACCAGGCGAACTTTTACACTAAAATTCTTTCGGAATGCACTACGATATCCATTTATTACGAATAAATTTTATATTTGTGCTACTGAAAGAGAAGTGCTTGTAAAATATGGCTTACGTTTTGATCAAAATCAAACAAAAACTTTATAGACCATTAAGCACGAGCTTGAGCTATTGTTGTACGTACTTTTGCCATACTTTATTAGAACTTATTCGGTATAAAAATGTAAGCGAAAAATATGGGTGAAATTCGTGTAAATGGATATATAATATAAATAAAAGTGACTTAACTATTATAAAACCAAATATAATTGATTTGTAACTTAAATAAATATTGATGGAAGAGTGGGAACACTTTTGTATTTATAAGAAAAACCAGTAGAGTGCGAGTCGGTCTCGATTGTATGTCAACGGAAAATAAAAGTTGAAAAGCTTATTCTGTATGTAACGAATAGGTTATTACAATTTTTTTATTTATAATATAAATATAATTAGCCATTTTTCAAATTCTTGCCTGTATTTGTACTGCAACATTTCATTTTTAGACAAGATTTTTTTTATATATTTCAGTTTATTTATACTGCAATTGCGTTATTACATTTAGACAAGAGAGAGAACTCACAAAGTTCTAATTTCTATAAGTATCTTTAAGATGAATGTTTCATTAGCTATCTTCATTTGTTACCACTTTGCAGTATTGGCATGGTGTCAGTGTATAGCGATTACAGTTTTGAAGGACGTCGGTTTATACGACAATAATATGACATGTTAAAATTGTTTTTAATACCATTTTATTGATAATCTATCTTAACTTTTAATCTTTTTCTTTAATTAGATGTCTGGAAATAAAGATATTTTTAATTATTAATTTTATTTAGACTAAAAAATTTAGACCGCCATGACGAAGGGGCACAAGCGTGCGACTGTAACCGCGACCGTTGTGGCTTCTATTCACGATAGGGAGTATGATATATTTAGTTTTGTCTTTCAATCGCTCTGGGCTAAGGAGGCGTTGAGTTCCGCATCATGCCTCAAGAATTCAGCACAAAGTGGGAGGCGGTAGCGTCTAATGGGGAACGGGGTGTCTTAGCACTAGGTTTACATGTTCCCTCTACCTACCATGCTATGTTTGGAATACAACATGAGGCGAAAAAAAATATATTAATTAAATTTTGTATTTTAATTTTTTTATGAAAGAATAAATAAATAACGAATTAATTGACAATTTTATATACTCGATATTTGATTCTAAAAATGACTCCGGCATCTTAATCAGAGATAGGATGATTATGTACAATTAAATCTGGCAGTCTGACAAAAGTTAAAGGTAAAAGCCCTGACCCAGACAAACGTTAAAATAGCTATTTTTATACAACTTCGAAGAAACAATACTAATGTGATTCATTAAAATTTTATTCAACATATATATACGATTATATAATCGATAATTCAATTAATAAGACTAATTATGTACCTTCGTCATATCCAATCGATTTATAGTCGATAAAATCGTCTTTCAATTTTATATCGGGATAGGTGACATCACTATTATCTAGAGAAGAGATCGTTACACAGGAAATTACGTTGTAAACATATATATATCAAACATATTTCATTCAAAAATTACATTTTATTTTTCCAACTTTTAATAAAAATATGGGTTAAAATATTATTTTTTCAATACGTACAAATTGCTAGTAATTAGTAAAATAAAATGAATGTGTACAGTTTGGTGATTCTCTTTCACAGTTACTAATTTCTGTATTAAATATTTTTTA
>DWGR01001115.1:0-17523 GCA_018247715.1 Heliconius burneyi
CTTGAAATGTGAAGGAGCTATAAAGTTTGCTTGTTGCGCAAAACGCGCTCTATATTGGATGTAGAGTCACATTTGCTTAGCTGACCTTAATGTTTAAAGAATATTGTTGCAGTTCAGTAAATACAGATCATTATTACCAAAAAAAAAATGATCTGATGATCTTTCGAAACGCTGGTATTTACAGGAATCAATGTAAATACTAACTATATCATAGGCTCACCATGCGAATGCACGGTCCATTGCGGTGCAAGGTGAGTAGATCAGAACAGAACCAGCGAGGCTTAAGGGGAACCTCCTTTAACCTTTATATATGTATTACCTCTCCTTAGTCTGCGGACAGAGTTTTTTTTTGTTTTTCGAACTTGGGGTCAATGCTGTTAGCCCTATTCGATTTTACAGCGTCACCGTTTGGGTAGGGAAGAGGGTACTCTATCCCTGAAGAAAAACAAGCACTAAGTGGCTGCCTGTGAGGAAGTCGACGACTGTAAGGGCGCCCCTGCGGGACTCGAAAGTCGACGAAGGAAAGTAGAGGAGAGACCTAATCCAAAGGAAATTTAATTAGTGATACCTTCGAAGTTACTACTAGCATATAAACAAATGAATTAATAGTAGTTCTGGAACGGTGACAGTTTTATTATCTTACATATGAATTAAAAGGGAATAGAGTTCTTGTATTATTTGAGGGAAAAAGTAGAGAGTGTACTAAAAGCTTACTTTTTTAAAAGTTACAATTTTTTTTTAATTTTCTGTCAGCAAGAGATTAAATGTCTCAATTTAAAATGTAACAGAGAGCTCTTTCACGTCATTTATCATAATGGTCCTTTTCGCTTCATCCACCTTTCACTGTATGTATGTATATTGCCCAACATCTTTGTAACGCTGAATCACACAGTGTATAAATTACAGTATGTAAGTATATACTTATAAAAATAAAAACAATTCGTTCTCTTAAAATATAGTAAGTAATTAAAATTAAATTAACTAATAAAATAATACAAGATGAAAAAAATGTAGAGTTGAGAAATAAAAATAAATGAAATATAATGTACAGTAGACTAGTAAACTCCAATACAACGTTAATTTTCGTTGATATTGTTTTTAATATACATAACATTTTTTTGCTACATATGCACAAAACCAGCTTTTCCGATTATCCGGATGACTAACGACAAGAATTAGTCCGGTTTATCGAGTTTCTACTGTATCGTTCCCTTGGAAAATGAAATAAACCTACAATCGTCGCGTTTACAGCCAGTCGCCGTCCCACTGCGCCACGACGACCTAACAGATACAGTCAATTAATCTAATCTATTCAACCAAATGCCAAAAGCCGATGATTATTTCTAATATATTATTAATAATTTTATATATAAATATAATTTTATTGAAATAAATTTTGAATTAATTAGCTTTAATGTATTAGCTTCAATCCATCTAATAAAACTAAATGATGAAATATATGTACAATGGAAGTAACAAACAAGGAAAATTTATATAGAAATATGTACTGTAGTATTGATTAATTATTTTATAATATGTAGGTCCTCTAGTTACATAAATTGTTGACAGCGGAAAAATTTTATAAAAAAAAAATGTTTTTAGGGTTCATTGAGGAAAATTATTTTCAAAATTTATTGAACAATTAAATTAGAATCTTTATTAGAAATTAAATTAGAAACAAGAAACAGGATTTCTCTAAGTGACAGAACTAGAAGAATAAATCTAATCATAAACTAGAATCAAGATAACGAGTAGCAGAACTAGAAACAAGAAACAGGATTTCTCCAGCTAGGAGTAGAACCCACAACTAGAGTCTGCCTCTGGGCCGCTGAGCCACAATAACTCAAACTTATTAAAATAAAATCAATTTACTAATAGTAATTCGTGTTTCCTACAACATTCTCATACTCTATATCATTATTTGGTATGAATGGTGCGAGTGGCGGCTAATTATAGCAATGCAATGACCTAATGATAACCCCTATATTCGCAACTGTTGCAAATGTTCTTGTGTTACTCTAGTTACATTCTGTGTCCATTTTGATTTGATTTTAGTATTTATGCATATATAATTAATATTTATTATAATAATATTGAATACACTTTACATCAATAATATATTCATTCAGGCACAAGGTTGTGATTGTAACGCGACGGTTGTGGGTTCGATCCCCACTCGACTTAGTGAAATACTTATTAACGTTTATATTTCCATTTCTTCTCTCTGGCGTCGAGGCAAAGCGTGGCGTTGAGTTCTGCCACTCAACACGCAATGCCTTCAGAGTTGGGCAGAAAGAGGGAAACGGAGTCTCTTAACATTTCCCGGTTCCCTCTGCCTGCTGTGTGCAGGATACAGCGTGATGCTGATTTATTTTTATTTTGAATAAATAAAAGTAATAATAAGAAGAGAGAAATTGAAAGTCTTACTTTAAGTAACACTGTAACTAATCACTGAAAAAAAAATGTATTTTTATTAAACGGTCCCGGATAATTTGTATAGCTATTCGGGACCATCAAAGTCATTGCTATTTGTAGTGATAGAGTGTCTAGCTTTAAACACAGTGGGTATGGGTTCGATCCCCACTTCTAAAAAATATGAATAGGTAATGGAATTATTTATTTTTTTCCTGCTCAATATACTAACCGCAATTAATTAACCCCAAATACACTGTTATGCGGATAGATACGTTTTATGGTACCTTAAAAGGAAAAACTGGAACAGTTACAGGAATTTGTTGAAATTTATATCTACAAAATGACTCAGCGATGCACTCATTTTGTATGAAATGAACTAATAAGTTCTAATTTTTTTAGCTGTATCCCGTACATAGTAAGATAGGAAAGAGGGAACCCGGGAACCTAGTGTTAAATAATTCCGTTCCTCATTTACGTCTGCAGCCATTGCATGTTGAGTTTATATAATATGAATCTATAAACACTACAAGCCAACGTCGTCTGCACTGTGACATGAAATCCTCCATACATTACTTCCAGCTCTTGTAACAGATAATTAAACAAAAACATTTAATTAAATATTAATCAACAAGTGTGAATAATACTATTTTTAATTATCTATAGCTTATTTCAAAAGCCGTCAAAATTAATTAGAAGGTCCACAGTACAATCTAGTCTATGGTAATAAAAATTAAAAACGAGTGTAATATGTAAATTTTAACAGTCGATTAATGTTAGTATGAAGGTTTTATATTGAGAAACATTTATCGTTTAGGCAAACGCGTGTCGAAATGGATTCTAATACATTTCTTTGGTCAGATCACGTACAGTGTTGAGAAATGATCTAGTTGTGACTATCTACTGGTACCTACATGGAATAACAATGTCTAATGTCTTCTTTTTTATGTTTTATGTACTTCCGTTTCCCAATTTCTCGTGCTGTGCTTTGCCAGACAGAAGAAAATATTCAATACTTGTTGTTTACATGTTCCTGTTACTTAAATATAACTTGTTACCCTAGCCAGTAACCCGTCGTAGCACAGGGGCACAAGTGTGCGACTCTTAACGCGATAGGCTGTGAGTTCGATTCCCACTCGAAGAGATAATACTTTTTTTTAAAATTTATAACCATACATGTATACAGAAGTTTTAATAACTAAGTTTTACGCTTCACGCTGTATCCCGCACAGACAGAAGGAACCTAGTGTTAATCCTCTCTGTTTCCCCACTTTCAAATAAGTTTCAATATTCAATTAATTCATTATTCAATTAATTCATTATTCAATTAATTCATTAATTCAGAATAAATAAAGCTTCAATAACTTTAATAAAAGTAGGTCATCTTTGTTCTGACAGCTGGCGAAAACGACGATAATAAATGTCAAATGTATTTATTATTGGCTTAGTCTACAGTTTGTTTTTGGTACATTTCTTTTTTTTATATTTACCAAGATTTGTGTGAGGAGTTAAATTGCTTACAAATTGCTTTCGCACTCAGTGGCACGGATTATTTTCATTTCCTCACTATCAAACAATATCCCTAAATATAATAAAGTGTAAGACTGGGAATCTAAATATTAGGTTCCCTCTGCCTTTACGCGGGATACAGGGTGAAGATAAAAAATAACATACTAACCATTTCCATATGATTCTGATCTTTGTATTTAATAGCTTTATTTACGGCACATGTCGACAGTTATAGTAAGCACCTTTTAAAAATTGCTTATATAAAATTCTCCAGGGTAAAATTCTCTCTGTGACAGAGAGACAAGCCAAAGACTAAACTTCTAGATTTAGAATGAGATTTGGCAAGTACGCAAGTGAAGGAGATAAGAAAGGCTTTTTTAAGAATCGAACGGAAACGAAAAAAATCAGGCATTTCGGTTTAACGTCTTAAAGTTCACGTAAACGATTAGTTTTGAATAAAAGTAATTAAGATACCTCTAATATTATATAAAATCGAGTATCAAAAGTTAAAACAAAAAAACTTCACTCTGTATCCCGCACACAGCAGGATAGGCAGAGGGAACCTAGTGTTAACTTACTCCGCTCCCCACTTTCTGCCGAATTCCGGAAACATTGCGTGAGTGGCAAGACTTAATGCCGCGCTTGGCCTTGACACCAGAGCGACGAAATGGAAATATAGATGTAAATAAATATTTCACTTTCTCGAGTGGGGATCGAACCCACGACCGTCGCATTACTGTCACACCGTTGTGCCGCTGCGCCACTACGGCCTCAAAACAAAGATAATTTAAATAAATCTTACTAGAAATATGACTGCATATCAGTTAAAGCGTGACTACGGCAGGTTATCAAGCATTCGATATAATATGCTGATTGATTCAGCCTCACATCCAGAGTTGAACGGATATTGAGTCGTGATTCACTGGACATAGACCTTTACCCTTTGAGATTGAGGTTCCGTAAGAAATATTTCAATTTGGAAACAGTTGATTTTAGTGAGATGTGGTTTTTAATGTTATTTAATACCTTATAATAATAGCTATACAGATCGTAGTGGTGCAGTGGACCATCATGTGACTGTGAACGCAACAGTTGTTAGTTCGATTCTTATTCGGGGAAATGAATTATTCTGATTTCCTCGCTCTTGACAAATGGCATCGTTGAGTACTGACACTCAACTTAAAATTAGGGGCCCTGTGTCTACTGCTATTAAAAAAATTCAAAAAATGTACATTTATCTCAGATTTTACTGTGAACAATTTAAACAACCATATTAAAACGTTCTCTTGATAAAGATAAATTTTTTATTTTTAAATTTTTATTGCTATATCCGGAATAATCGTCCATGTAACGTATGTTTGTATAATAAGCAAAACGTGTCTACGATTCATTAAAAAAATCATATATATAGCGTGATAATAAGCAATGTCCATACATATATACATACCTTTTCTATTTAATTAGTTTACTGTAACTTCAAGCTATTTCCTTCTACACTCTACTCTCCATGTTTTTCAATTTTCGAGACATTTTGTGTGGAGTGGCGGAACTCAACGCTACGCTTTGTTTTCTTACCAGAATGAGACAATGCCAATTATTAATGCCTGGGCATGGAAATAGAATCACCAACCGTCGTATTAAGTCGGACACTGTGTTGCCGTGCCAGGATGACGGGCAGTTAGTTTCACACTGTATCCCGCACATAGCTGGGTAGGCAGAGGGAACCTAGTGTTAAAACACTTCATTTCCCACTTTCTGCCGAGTACTGGAGGCATTGCGTGTTGTGTGGCAGCTCAACTTCTTTTATTTTACTGTACAATTATTCAGATGCGGAACCTAACCTACGCTGGTGTTTGAAATGCAATAAGCGGTTTATTATTTTAACTAAATGACCTCGTAACATTGTTTACATTTGATTGTTAGCTTCAATTTGTGTAAAGAATTCAGTTGATTGTTTTTTTTTTGTTTTGTTTGTATTTTTTTACAGATTACCAATAACGGAACTTAAAATTATGAAAATCAAAACTTCTGTTTCAAATGATTTTTATTGAAAATAGTGCTGGATACATAGGCGTAGGAATAGAGGGCTCTGGCTGGTCTTTGTCTACCCCAGAATAGAGTTGTGTCCACATCATTGTACTAAAATAATATTACCCCCAAAACCTAAAACAATGCCTTGAAAAGAATATAATTGTTCGAAACTAAAATTTGTAAGAAGATATCTCAAGATGCACCCAAGGCTAGATATGACGGTTGACTTTTCAAAATTTCTTGTTTTTTATTGTTTGCTACAAAAAACAAATTCATAATCTGAAGCCGAAGAAACAACAGGTGATGTGTAGAAAACACAAGTTAAGAACATATCGTATTGTTATAACTATAATATCACTACCAGTAGGTATGTACAGTAAATATAATAACCTATATAGATTGTTAGAAATACAGATTTTTCCATTCTCTTTCTCATTTTCCGCTCAATTTTCTAAATATTACGTGTTGTAATAATGTTAGTACATTCCCCCTAGAGACAATCGAATTAACAACCGCCACGCTTACAGTCAGGCACTGTGCTACATGGTACATTTTCATTCTTGTAATTGGGTTTTTTTACTGTTACAAGAGAAACTCTTGAAATTTTGTTTCTACACTTACAACAAGATTATCTTAAGATAACTATGACACTTGCTATCTTTTCTTTCTCTCAATAAATATAATGAGTAAGTAGTTATTTTTGCTGCCTCACTTATCATGAGAAGTAAGAACTTCGTAAGTAATTTTACACGTACAAGACTCCACGTCTAATGTTACTTAATAAATGCGATCATTTTACGATATAACTGTAATAATAAACAATGATGTATAATTTTAAACACGTATAGATCAGTGGATATTATGTAACTACCTTTAATTATTACTCAGAGATAGCAGGTTCGCGCCACGTGCAAGATATGATGCTTCTTTATTTGAAGCCAGTCGTGAAGCAGAGGCGCAAACGTGTAAGCACGACTGGTTGTGTCAATGCCTCCAGAATTCGATGAAATGAGGAGAGTGGAGTGACTTAATACTAAGTTCCCTTTGCCTACCCTGCTATATGCGGGACGCAGCGTGAAGGTGAATAAAAAAATTAATACAAAAATCAATTAATAAGACTTTTGTAATATATTTTTTATAGTTACATATGTTATTTTTTTTCTTCTTTATATGAAAATATTTGACATGTGAGATGATAAATATTTTCATATAAAGAAGAAAAAAAACAGTTCCACGTTTTATTCCGCACACGGCAGGATAGGCAGAGGGAACATAGTGTTAAGACACTCCGTTCCCCACTTTCTGCCGAATTCTGGAGGCATTGCGTGTTGAGTGGCAGAACTCAACGCCGCCCCTTTGCCTCGACACCAGAGCGAAGAAATAGATATATAAACGTTAATAAATATTTCACTTCCTCGAGTGGGGATCGAAGGCAGAACCGTCGCGTTACAGTCACACCTTGTGCCGCTGCGCCACCACGGCCTCTCATATAAGGAATATTTCATATAAAATTAGCTTTTAGTAACAGTGCATGATCCCGCCACTCAGACTGTTGAATGACCGTAATCAGTGTTCTCATCAGACATTCACTTAATTGTGTTGTGACGTCTGCGTGTCATTAACCTTTACCTGCTATAATATTATCTATAGCAACATGTTCTTTTTAGCTTCACGCTATACCAGGGTAGGCAGCGGGGACCTGGAACGGGAACTTGGAACCTGTTTCCAACTTTTTCAATTTTAGGGACATTATGTATTGAGTGGTTACCGCGCTTTGCTTTAACCGCGTTACAAGAGCGAGAAATAGAAAATAAGTAGTGTCGCGACATTCGAAATGACATATTTAATATTTTCATTCCTTCGTTATTTTCCCGATCGCATTAGGCTCCCAGGTTGCTTCTTGCATCCCTGCTATTGGAGGGATACACTGTGAATCTGAAAAAAAAATTAATATCAACGACCGAACTGAAAATTAGCTAACCATCCCCAGTCTCGCCTAAATCTAAATCCTGATCTCAAATAAATGATGTAGTAACAAAGTTATGCATAATTCGATATGACGTTATCTATCACTTAGGGCTGTTCCACACTTTCGACATGTCACACGCCGTGAAAGTGTTATATGACATGACCTTTATGTCTGTCGCCCACTCGTGTCAAATCTATCAGGGCATAGGATAAGCGATAGAAGTGTTATCGTTATTACATATGTTATTATTAGTTTCTTTATATGATATATTAGTGGATCATGGATACTTTTTAAGGAGACTTAATATTTATTTACTCTACATAAAAACATATTTCATCATCACTTTATTTTTGTGTAGATAAGTGGCACTATAAAAATTAAGAATTATTAGCTTCACGTTGCATCCCGCACATAGCAGGGTAGAAAGGGGGAACCTAGTATTAAAACACTCCGTTCCCCATTTTCTGCCGAGTTCTGGAGGGATTGCCTCGACACCAAAGCGAAGAATATGAAATAATAAACGTAAATAAGTTTTTCACTTCTTCGAGTGGGGATCGAACCCACAACCAGTCGATTTTGCAGCGCACAAAGTTACACCCTTGTGCCGCTGCGCCACGACGGCCAAATTTAAGAAAATATTCAATAAATTATATATATTTTTTCAATCTCTTTAGTTTATAGTAATAATACATAAGTATCGAAATTGTAAAAATAAAATAATTAAAATAGGATTATATAGAAATACTTATATAGATTTTACAAATGCCTAGAGCCTAGCCTAGCCTAGAGGCCAGTCATGGAGCTGGCGCACAAACGTACTAGTCTAAACGCCACAGGTTGTGAATTCGGTTCTAACACGAGTAAATGAAACATTGAATCTTTCATTTCCTTGCTCTATGTTAGTAACGAGGCAAAGAGTGGCACTTGGTTCCGCCACTCAACACGCAGTACCTGAAAAATTCAACGGAAAGTGGAAAACAGAAGTTTTAAATGGGAACGAAGTATCTCGAGACTAGGTCCCCTGGTTCCCCCTGCCTTCCCAACCATATACGGGATTCAGCGTGAAACTAATCAAACAAAATAAATCAATTAACAACAAGCTAACAATCTTATACATACATTGTTGATATAACACTTCTAATGCACTCTCGCTTACAATTTCGACTTTTTCTCAAAATTAAATAGCGGAAATGGTCGTCACGTGCTAAAATCATCTTTAACCCCAAGACACACAGATCATTGTCCAAACGCAACTTGAATAGTAACGTTTACGTAACAGATCGATAACGTAAGCTTTAGGCCATTAGCTGTCATATAATTTAGCAAACAATTGCATTGGAGATACTTAATTTTTTCATATGTATTCGATCACGACTATGGGTTGGTCCCCCGACCGTATAAAAAGGAAGTAGATAATTGTATATATTAGTTGTATTATTGAGGTAGTTGTACTCGTTCTTATCAATAGAAAAATCTCTAAATATGTAGAAAAATCAGTAGTACAAGTTATGTTTTTGATCTTTTTTTTAGCTTCATGCTGTATCCCGCTGTATTCCGTAGCAGGGGAGGCAGAGGGAGTGTGTTAAGAGATACCGTTCCCCACTTGTCGCTGAATTCTGGAGGCTTTGCGTATTGAGTGGCGGAACTCAACGCTAAGCTTTGCCTGAACACCAGAAAGAAGAAATGGAAATATACATTTTAATTCATAATTTACAATATTTTTTTAACAAATCTACTTACGTAGGTACAGATGCTAATTACCTATTCTGTAACTTCCTATTTGTATACTTAATTATTCTACATGTTTTCATAATTGCTTTCACTAATTACCCAAATACCTTAAATTTTTTTTTTATGTAAACGGCGTTGAGGTCTGCCACTCAACACGCAATGCCTCCAGAAATCGACAGAAAGTGGGGAACTTAAACGTTTATTCACGCTGTATGCGAGATACAGCGTGAATCTCATAAATAATCTATTTTATACGACTAATGCACAACAATGTTTCTATACAGAAGCTGTACGTAGGTATAGGTTCACGCTGTATCCCGTACATATCAAGATAGGCAGAGGAAACCAGGGAAACTAATAGTAGTTAAGTTTAGTGTGATAGTTTTCTCCGTTGACATTAAGAAAGTTTCTTTCCTCACTTTCCGCCGATTTCTAGAGCTATTATGTGTTAAGGGGCGGAAATTAACGCCGCGCTTGCCTCGTTACCAGAGTGGGGGTATGAAAGTATTAAATTTATCGTTTCCTCGAGAAGGAATCGAACCCACCACATGACCTTTTTCCAGTCGCACGCTTGTGCCTCTGTGTCTTAATTAGTCTTATATAATAGAGTTTTAGCTTTAATTAGCATGGTGTAGGGTAAACAGAGAACATAGTGTTAAGACTCCATTCTCAATGTTTTACCAGAATTAAAAAGCTGCTATTTGATTGGTGGAAAACAATGCAGCTTGGAACGCAACTTGGACCTATTTAAATATGTATTTCAAATTTATATAGGAACTTAAAAGTAATTAATATACGCGTTATATATAGTAATGAAATTACATAATCTGTGGACTTGACCGTGAATTACTAACGTATAAATAAAAAAAAATCTATATGACTGTAATGACATCAAACACCTCTAGGCTTTTACAGAACTTATATTTCTTGGAGAACTAAATAGCATTAGGCCTGTACAATGTACATATATCTTAAATTCTAATACATTATTTTAGAGGACCACCTTCCTCTTTTGCTCCAAGTCTTAAAGTGCGTATAGAAATTTCGATCACATTAAGCATTCTTTTTAAATTGAGAACTCATGTTAGTTCTTTGTATACATTTTCAAATATATCTTTTTATTAAACAAAGAGGTTGATTTACATAATTTTATGATAAATTATCGCGAATATTAAAATTATTTATGTAAAATCATTACATAACTGAAATATGATGGGAATGACGTATAATACAAGTTTAGGAGATATTGCGAAAAATACATTTTCGCGTTTTTTCACACGCGAACAGTAAATGATGCAAGTCATGTAAGCATTGTGCCAAAAAATTATGAGAATTTTAGCTTATAACAGTGCAATCTAACTTCATTTTGCTCTTGAATACGTAATTGTTTCACTTTTAAACTGAATTTTACTTATATTATATTTTTTAATATGTTTGAATGTCAACGATCATAATATCCGTCTATTTTTGTTTTTTTTTTTTCACAGGCATTCATTAACCCCACCTTGACTTAAGATAAAAAAAACTTTTTATTATTATTCGTCTGTTTTTGTATATATATATATATATATATAATACAATGAATTATCTTTTATTGTAATATCTCTATATATTTTTTTTCGAACATGACATTAATGCTGTTAGCCTTATTGGCCAGAGGGTACTCTGTCCCTTGAGGAATAAACAAGCAACTTGATGGCTGCCTGAGAAAAAGTCGACCTGCAGCCTTCGATCGGTCTGGCTATATCTTTATATAGCAAAATTTAAAACAAATTACTTTATTGGAATATTTTCGTCAAAAAAATCTGATTTTACTAAATAAAATAACAAAACGATTTTTTATCATTTTATGTAAAAAAAATAGAATAAAAATAATCTATTAACACACAACTAGCTGCCAGCATATTACTATAACAAATAAAAAGTATAACAGTAATAATACACGAGTAGGCATATTAAACAACAGTGGCCAAGAGAGGGTTAAAACCACCCGCTGAGTAATTATTCCTCAACACGCCACTACTTTATATAAAGAGTGACGTGGGAAAGAAATGCCAACCCTCAAAAAGTAATAACAAAAGACTGAGAATTACAGTAGTATTGTGCATAAGAAGTGGCATTGTTGAGGCTGATGAAGATTTAATCACCCATATTACTATTGATTTTACTTTCATTGAACCTTTTATGTAACCGCTATTTCATTTTCTTGTTTTCTTGTTTCTTTATTGTTTTTTTGACTAAATTTTTTTAGCTTCACGCTGTATCACGCAAAATACAAGAGGAAAGCTGGTTAAAACACTTCGTTCCCCATTTTCCCCTAAATTCTAGCATCATTGCGTGTTAGGTCAGTTGCGGAACTCAACGTCGTGATTTGTTTGTCTCGACATCAGAAATGAAAGTATTAAATATTTTATTTCCATATTTAAAAGTCGATCGCATACAACGTAGAGCCGTTCGATTCATTAGGGATCCAATGAGCTGTGAAAGGCTTGACACTTTGGCTTTGCGTAGAGCCGTCTCCTCGCTGTGCGTTCTCTATCGCATTTATCATGGGAAGTGTTCTGAATAACTGTTTGATCTATTACTTGTCGCCGAATTTTTTAACCACACAGAACGTCACAAGCTCAAATATCATCCACACCACCTAGATATATGGTACTCTACTACTGTGCGGTTTCATAGGAATTTCTTTCCGCGCGCCCGGAAACTGTGGAATGGCCTACCCGCGGCAGTGTTTCCAAGTCGATATGACATGGGTACCTTCAAAATGCGCGTCTATCTCCACCTTAAAGGCCGGCAAGGCACATGTAGCTCTTCTGGTGTTGCACGGGGTCGTGGGTGGTGGTGATCACTTACTTTTAGGTGACCTGAACGCTCGTTTGCCTTGTCCTTTTCCCATAAAAAAATCGAACCCACAACCATTAGCGTTTACAATCACACGCTTGTGCCCCGGCTCAACCACTGGACTATAGGTTTGGCTAATGTTTTTATAATGACTTTTAGCCATAGGAATATTTTTCATTTTATTCACAAAAACAAGCACTTTGTATATTTTATTTTGTATGCTCTTCACACCTTATATGAATGACAGTATTCCGAATAGAGTTTGAATTCACAACCGTCGTATTGACAGCCAGAAACCTTCTGGTTTGATATTGAAAGATAATTTTGATTGTATAATTTAAGATAACTTCAATTTTCTTATAGTTTCTTGCACACAATCTAGGTCTAGGCTCAATGTATACATATATATTAAGAATTATTATTATCGAAGATTGTTTTTCACGCATCGCTGGCGTTAAATATATTAAATTTTAGATTATCAATGCAGTTCATTGTACCATTTTAGCATAAGTAAGTACATATTGATTTTGATATTTTGTATGAGTTTTGTATGATTAATAAACACAACTATATTTTGTACGAGATGGTAGTAAGTCGATTCCAATTCGAGGGAATAAATTATTTTTATTTACTGTAGCCCAAGTACGAATGACCATCGAAAAGTATTCGAATCGTTGTCGATACTAATTTGTATAGGAATTAAACAACATCATATACAAATTGGTATCGACAACGATTCGATTACTTTTCGATAGTTATTCTTGCATGGGCCACAGATTCTCGTTCTACCTTCATTATATCATCTACACTATATGTCAATATGTATAAAATTGTGAACAGAAACTCCAATAAATAAATTATATAAATTCGCATATAAAAGAGATAGTTACTTAAAACACTTGTATAGAGTGGGGAGCGGAAGTTATAAGTGTTCTAACACTAGGTTCTCAGATTCGCTCTGCCTATCATACTATGTCCGGGATAGGTACAGTGAGGGTAAGAAAACATGAAACGAGACAGAGTGAAGATCATGGTTGTGGGTTCGATTCCTTTGTAGGAAAATTATTTTATATTCTCCGTCCTACAAAGTCAAAATACGACATTCAGTTCGATCACTCAATAAGAAAATTCCCGAGTTTTTCTCTGCCTCTTTTGCTATAAGTAGGATAAAGCGTGTAATACTAAAATATATGGAAGGCATACTACACTTACATAAAATCGTTCTTTTTTCTTGAAGAAAATGCATAAAATATTACAAAATTTACGGCACAACGGTGTGACTGTAACGGTTCTGCGACACGCAATGCGTCCAGAAAGTGGGGAACGGAGTGTCATAATAATAGGTTCTCTCTGCCTACCTTGCTGTTTGCGGGATACAGCGTGAAGCTGATTTTTAAAATACATTTTTAGCTACATAACTAGTAGCTTAGTAGAGGCTAGCTATCAAAATGTTTTGAAATAACGTTTGTACAGTAAAACGTGACAATAAACGATTTTGTAGAAATAATTTTCCTTGAGAAGTGCGTGGTGTCTAGTGAATGTAGATTAGTAAATTTATATAAGGGTTGCGTGTGTCCAAGGTGATTTTCTAAAATATGAGTACACGTTTATTTCATATTGATAAATTATATTTCACTAAAATAAAATTAAAAACAATCAAATATATCCTTTGCCTATCTAATCTTTTTGTACTTTTTGTACTACTTATCACCTTATACCTTTTTAATAAAAGAGAAGTTATTTACAAGCTATTCCTCAGAATTAAATGACATTTTGAAATTTAAAATTTAGATGGGACAATTGCAGCTAGAAAGCCATGTGAAAAGTAAAAGCTTACTTTGTATAACCGTTATATAAATACCCACCTATTATAACTTGTGTGATATGAGATCTTTACTTCATTACACGAACTAACAGCCACTACCGTACTATATAAGCGTAATCTCAAAATTAACCGTTAAGCAAATAATTTCTAGCACAATAGTGTAACTTAAAATGTTATCTCGATCTTTTAAGATAAAATCATAATGTCGCTTGCACAAGATGTTCTTATAACCATTTTGTTATTTTTTGTGTGGTTAAGCTGAATTTGAAGAAATTGTATAAATAAAGGGTGTTTTGAAGATGCTGTACGATATAATCGTGAAATATCTAAGGATGGCGGAGGTTTCAGTTAGATGTTTTGATATTTTACCTTGAAAGGAATTTTACTACATTAGAGGATCGCCGGAGTACGTACAAGGGTGTGACTGTAACGCGGTGGTTAATAGCTCTAACCGCACTCAATGTAACGAATTATTATTAACTTTTTCATTTCCTCGGCTTGGCACCAGGACAAAAGTTCGGCGTTGAGTTCCGCAATTCAACACACAATGCTTAGGGAATATCGGCGCAAAGTGAAGAACGGGGTATCTTAACACTAGGTACCCCAGGCCTATCCGGCTATGGGCAGTATTTATTGACATTTTGTTGTACGTATATATATATATACTGTACAGCGTATATATATATTTTCATATCTTCTACTTATATTTTTCATATGTTTTTACTACAACCAATAGATGTTATTCCCACAGCGTGTATTCTTTTAGAAATTAGTGACATGCAAGGATAATTAAAATAATAAATTTTGTATCCAAATTATAACCATTTAGCTGCAAACTGCAGTTATACATCAAAAGAGGCAAATAATAGAGAAGCATTCTATCACGAAACCATCGCTATCTTGATCTTTGTGAATACACAATCGCGGCTCGTACAATGCGAATATTATCTGCTGTTATATTGTACTTTCTGTTGCCAAAACATCTTCTCATTATTATATATTTATTTCTTTGTGTTTTTATTATACGACATAAAGATATATAAAGAATATATCTTTATGTCGTATAATAAAAACACAAAGAAATAAATAAAATGTAAAGATAGTTTATAAGAAGTATAATGTGGAACTTATGAGCTTTAAAAGAAAGCTTTCAATCTTCTGGTCAATGTTGTTACTTGATTTTCATAATAAATTATTAATCAAACATAAACAAATAATGGTTCATTTTTTTTTAATGTTTAGTGTTTCATTAAAAAGCTGCTGTATCCCGCACATAGTAGTGTAGGCAGAGAGAACCTAGCTTAACCTTAACTCCAACACTCCGTTCCAGACTTTCTGCCGGATTCTAGAGGCATTGCATGTTGAGTAGCAGAAATCAACACCGCGCTTTGCCTCGACACCAGAGCGAAAAAAAGAAACCCACAACCGCCGCGTTACAGTTACAGTCTTGTACTGCTGCGCCAAGACGGTCTCATATTTCAATAATTTGCACATTTATGTTACTTACATTACTAAACAAGTAAAACTTCTTTTCATCCATATCTGAAGTGTCGCTTGCGTTGTGGCGATTTATTTACTTTTTCAGCAGGATAATCAGAGGGAAACCTACCTGAAAAAATAGTATTAAGACACTCAGTATCTACCATTAAGAATCCTTTCGTCCCCCAATTTCCACCAAATTCTGGCAGCATTGCGTGTTGAATTGTGGAACTCAATGCCGAGCTTTGCCTCGTTGCCAGAGCAAGGATAAAAAAATATTAAATATTTCGTTCCTCAAGTGGGCATTGAACTCGCAATCACTTTTACCGTCGCGTGCCTTCACCCCTGCTCTACAGCTGGCCTCCTGGATTTATTTTATTTACTATTTTTTTATAATATGCGATTTACCTATATACAAAATTAGCTTTCCAGTTGTTATATATAATCATATACTAAGTTGAGCCCAACAAGATCATAGCAATTAGCCTCGCACGCTGTGTCGAACCCCATTCCTACTTAAGCATCAATAATAATGATTCACCGCGTCGCAACGGACTCATGGGACTGAAATACGTATTACATACAAATCTTATTCCCTGGTGATTAAGAGTGAAAGGAACGGACCCCCGCTGTACTTACCAATGAAAAATTATACACATTCGTCACCCAGCAGCATTTAACGGACGACGTATTGAAATAAAATAGTTGAATGTGTGTAATATTATGTATGTATATGTATTGTTGTATTGTTGTTTATTCAATTTTGTAACTGTTTCCTTTTAAATATTTATATTTTTGTGTGTTTACATATTTTTCTTAACTTTATTATATCCATTTGCTTCACTTTTCAGATGTTTTAGAAGTATTATATTAAGTTACCAACTACGTCTTGTCAGAGTGAAAAAAAAAATTTTTTTAGGGTATTAATATATTATTTAGAGAGGGAACCCGAGATTCTTTTCATTTAATAAATACATATTTTTAATTATTTGACTTACAATCAATCTTGAAGTTGATACGGAACACTTAGCAAACACATCTGACTCGCACTTGACATTTTTATAATTTGTAACTATAACTCTCTATAAAGAGTTTTCATAAAATGGAAACTTATTATTACTAATCAATCCACTCGTATGTGGTGTGTAATTCCCCATTGTATTCATTATCTGAAAGGAGCTTGCCGCAGCTTGTTTACAGCGTTACACTTTATGTTATAATTAATGTAAAATTACAATAACATTACTTGTAACGGGTAAATAAAATTATCTAGCTAAATAACTTGTCTACCGTAAGCATTACAATTTCAAAATTAAAACATTTTATTTTAAAATTAACTTATTTCATGATTTTAAGGTAATGGTTGTCCTATGTATCTAATATGGTCGCCATTATAAGCCCTTAATGACATTTATAACCCATAAAAGCCTCCTACTTTTACGGACATTGGTTAAAAAATATAAATAGTAAAAACTAGTTACTATTTATTTTAGTAAGAGGTTGTCGTGGCGTAGTGGTATAAGCTTGCTGTAAATCCGCCGGTTGTGGGATCGATACCCACTCGGATGAACAAATAATTTTTCATAAATATTTTGGTACTATTTGGTAATATTTGATTACTAAGCAACCGCTAACCACAATTATTGCAATATTACATGGTATAACATGGGTTTCGCAAACGAACTTAAATTATTTCATTGTTCTATACAATTGTAACAAGTAT
>DWGR01001116.1:0-17519 GCA_018247715.1 Heliconius burneyi
TTTTTTTTTTTTTTATGGTATAAGGACAAGGCAAACGAGCGTTCGGGTCACCTGATGGTAAGTAATCACCGCCGCCCACGACCCCGTGCAACCCCAGAGGAGCTACAGGTGCGTTGCCGGCCTTTAAACACGTTGATTGCATGTTTATTAAAAATAATATATATATTTTTTTATAATTTATTCTGTTATAGTAATATTTCAATACGTATCGACAATTGGAAACTGAATAAAATATATGAAACTGTTTTTTTCTTATATTTTTTTATATAAAAAGCAATGACGCCTATGAACAGGTTGGTTGCAATTTGTTCTAGTTTAATAAAGATATCATATAAAGTAACTCAATTCAAATGAAGGTAAGAAGGAAGTAAAAAGCAATTAAACATTTCAAGGTGCTTCAGAAAGAACTAAGTTTGGATAACCAAATAAAATACTTGAGACGTCTGACACCGAAGCGAAAGTTTATAATCACAAATTCTTATCTTTAAAAGAAATAATATTTTATACACGCTGTATCCAGCAGACACTAACGTAGGAAGAGGGAACTTAGTGTAAAGACACTCCGTTCCTCACTTGCCGTCGAAATTTTCAAGGCATTGTGTGTTGTGTGACGGAACTCTACGGCAGGCTTGTGCCAGAGCGGAGAAATAAAAATGTTAAGTAATAATTAATTCTATGGAAATCGAACCCACAACCTGTCGTGCTTACAGTAACACCTTGTGCCCCTGTACCGCATAGCAAATTCATTATTTATTACTTTAGGCACTGAAAAGACTTTTGACTTTGAATTCTTTGTTTAATTTACATGTTGTTTTGTACAAAGATTTTTGTTCTAACAAAAGATTTAGAACAAAAAGGTTTACGGTATTCTTATTTGTACCGCTTTGAGGTAAACTCAAGATTAGACTAACAACTAAAGGTTCTGTCTACGCCATACTTAAAATATAATGTTAATTAGCATAAAATATTTGTTTTTCTTATTAAAAAAATATTATATAATGGATCTTAATCTTCATTAAATAAAACTGCCTTTTGATGTAACCATTCCATCTTATAAAGCGATAAATTTTAGCTTTAGTGTTTCGAAGGGTTCTTAAAAACATGTTAGTTTTTTAAATAAGTAAAGACAATTCAGCATGATAAAATAATTGTATATATTCATTTTTAGTCAATTTTTATTTTACTTGAATAATAAAATATTTTGTTACTTACTTTTTTTCAACTTCACGTCGTATCCGGCATATAGCAGGATAGACGGAGAGACCTCTGTGTTCGAGACACTCTTCCCACTTTTCACCGGATTTTGGAGGCATTGCGTGTTGAATGGCGGAACTCAACGCCGTACTTTGCCTTGCCATCAGAGCGAAAAAAATGAAATATTAAATATTTCATTAGCTCGAGCGGAACTCGAACCCACAACCTCTAGCGTTTGCAGGCTTCAAATGCAGCTATTTATCACATACATAAATCTCAACTGGTACAAGTAAATCAATTTACAAAATATTTTGAACAGTTGAGTACAATAATAATTTACAAAATATTTTGAACAGTGAGCCAGAGGCACCGTGACGCCCTCCTTCAGCCGCGCATGACACTCGCGACGAAGGAGCAATTTGTCTCGTTTATTGCTGGTAAATGGTAACCACTTTTTATATTTATACACTCTATATTGCGTCTCTTGTTACATATTTTTAGGGTTCCGTAGCTCAAAGGGTAAAATCGAAACTTTTATAGGAACACTTTGTTGTTCATTATCGTCAGGATCGCGTTGAGGTATCAAGCTGAATTTAATATTAGCTATTCAGATATATGTTCCCATGAAGCAAATTAAGCTTCTAAGTTATTCCAATTAAAATATACGAGCATCTATTCATTCGTGCAAATATTTTGATGGCCTGTAAGCTCAATTTCATGTCATTGAGAATACTTATAAAATTAAGAACGCTATTGCTATTATTATTTTGAATGAAACTTTAATAATAATTGTTAAGAAAAAATATGTAACCCAAACAACCGCAAAATAATAATTGAACCCATTATATTAATAAAGGATTAATATTTGGTTTTTTATTTTAAAAAACGAGACATATTTAATTGTTAATACGGTCCTCTTCAAATTAATAAACAATAAATAATAATATAGAAGCTAAACTAGAAAAATAAGCTACTGAAAAAGTTAACCGACTTCTAATAATGGGTACCTTGTACATGTCTTAAAAAGTTGTAATATACTTCACTTAAGTAAAAAAAAGAATGTCTCGAACGACTTTTTGTTTCCGAGATATTTATGAATTCTTACACATGGGGATTTAGCACACGTGCTTGGAAGCTTAGATTATCGGCATATCGCTTAGGCTTAGATTATAACGATATTACACACATAAATGCCAAATTGATAACCTCCCTCAATAAAAAACAGGAAGAAAATATAACCTAACTTACATTACTCGATAAAAAATATAGTGACCACAATTATATTATATTTAGGCTAAATTATACTCATCTCTTACCAAGAGTATCATAATCACGAATAACTATGATTCTTATATTTTCTTCCATACTGTAGTAACAACATTTTTCACGGACAGATTTATCAAACGGCGCTTCGATTATAACAAATGGAATAGCAGTCAGATGTAACCCCTGGGGCTTTAGAACTGGAGTTGAGATCAACGATAGATAGATACGGTGTCGTGGTTTTGTTTAAGAACTAATAAAATAGAATATTTTGTCATACAATATACTAACATATATTTAGCTATTTTGGCAGCGCACGCGCTTTAAGAAATTCGATGGTGTTAATTATTGAAATAATAATATTCCTTTATTTAAAGCTAACACCATAATATAGACTGTAGCACTCCGGACGAATATAGCTTTCATACAAAAAAAAATATCGGACCAATATATCCAGAGATCTTAGCGTTTAAGCAAACAATCAAATTTCTACTTTATTATATTAGTATAGAAATGCCTAATAAATATATCATTTTAAGAAAATGTGACTGGAGCTGATTACAAGGGCGATGGTTTTAGGTTCATATTTTTTGCAGAATAGAAAGGGGGACAATTTAGGCAGAGAAACCTAATTTTAATCTTGTATTTTCCGAGAGGGAATCGAAACGTTCACTATTGAATTTACAGTCACATTTATATTTGTATTGTCTTTACATTAATATTTCACATTTTGGCATGATCTTAATAGGTATTCTAAATACAAATGTGAAATATAAATTAAATTTCAAGTCCAAAATTAATATAATATTTGAAATAAAAAGACGTTTACCTGTATAGAAGATTGTTGAAATTCCTTTGGATTAGAGTAACACGTGTGAGTATCGATCCTTGTTAACAAATGAATGGTCAATTACTGCAGACATTATCTGAATCAAGATACTTACTCTCTCTGGCTCATTGAAACAAGAAAATAAGCAAATAATAGGTATATATGAATAAGATGTTTAATGAAGATACTTGTGAAAAATTTATTTCATGATAAGTAAAATTGTGAAGAAAATCGCGGAAAGTAGGAAACGAAAGTGTCTTAATAGGAACAAAGTGTCTTACACACTGACACTGGGTTCCAAGTTTCTCTCTGTCTACACTGCTAAGTGCAGGATACAGCGTAAAGCTTGCTTGCTTGTTTAGGCTTGCTTGCTTGTTTAGGCTTGCTCATATACGTATGTAACATACATAGTTAAAACCACTAAAATAACCATACGTATTTAAAACATTTATAACACATATTTAGTCGCAACCATATTTTTCATTTAAAATTACATTAAATTGTTACAATAAATCCTCCCAAATTTGGTCCCAAAATCCTTGATCCTTCGGGAATTATTTACGAGTTCTAGACGATTTATCCTAGTCGCTTATTGATCTTAGGCTTTAATAGTTTAATATAGTGGAATAACTTTAACTCTAGTTAAAAACTTGGAGTCACTTGAGAGGATTAGGCAACCTATTGCTTGAAAGTTTTTAGTATAAGTACGAACTGGGCTAAATATCGGCGTGAGTATATGTTATGTAGTCCAGCAAGAAGTTGTGAAATTGTAATGTGAATTAAAATTATAACAAACTCGTATTTTCGTAAATACACTAATTATATTATTTTTAAATAATTAGTTTCAATATGTTTTTGCAAAATGTAGCCAAAACTTGAATTATTGTAGTTATAAATAATATCAGAAATCTTGTGTACCTGTTATGTATGGCATAAGATCGCAGAGCATACATCTGCAGGTTTTTCAATGAAACTTATTTTGAAGACCAGACATCCCTATCGCGTTTACTGTTAATCGCTTGTACGCTTGCGTCACCAATGGCCCCATTAATTTATTTTAATTACAAACCACTATAAAAAGAATTCTAGCAAGGTACAAATGTTAACAGCAGTAACTAACAGAGGGTAATTAGGTGGTTGATAGAAGGCTTTTATTTAATTCCTAAGTAAATAAAACTCAACCGGTGCCTAATGTGCGTTCTGTCTCGAATGTTCACAAACATTTAACCAAATATTTTCGAACAGGCGAACAGAGTATTTTCTAAGTACAAGTGAAAGTTCCTGTAAGTAAAGGCATTTTCCTCGCATATCCCGAACATGGCTCGGTAGGCAGAGCTTGGAAACCTGATAGTGATAAGACGCTCCGTTTTTATTAAGACCCTGCGGTTTTCACTTTACGCCAAATAGTGTTGGCTATGCTTTTGAGTGGCGGAACTTATCGCCGCGTTTTATCTTGTTACCAGAGCGAAGTAAGTAAGTACCAGAGTGAAAATATAAAATATTTCTTTTCCTGTAGTGGGGATCGCACCCACAACTTTAATATTTTACTTAATTTAAGAAGAAAAATCTATATATGAGTATATACATAATTAAAAGTACCTATATATGCATAATAGATATGACGTCTTATAGTACAAAATTGTATTAGGAAAGATGACGGAGAGTGACAACATGCAATGTAGATAATGTAGTCAGATTACCTAATAAATCTTAAAATGTCTTATTTATAATGTTTACTGTAATGAAAATGGAAAAGTTTTAATGTTGACTAGGCTTGTAAATTTTTTATTATCTGATTTGAAAACTCCCAACTTTAAATTTGTCAACTTAAGAACGAATGGGTTGTCATTGTATTTCATGGTATTGTTATTTATATAAGATGTAGCCCTCAAGTTATTTGCTCTCATCACTACATCCGTCATTTGTCAGAGTGATTCTATTCAAATATGAATATATTTCTTGTTACATTGCCACGATATACTCGTATATTGCCAAAGTATGTGGATAGCTTCTAAGTTGATTACTTTTTAGAGGATTATTTTTAACTTGAGGTCACTTGTGGCGTAGAGGCACAAAGTGTAACTGTAAACGTGACTGATAGTGAGTTCAATCCCGACTTGGAGAAATGAAATATTTATTTAAATTTATATTCCCATTTCTTCGCTCTAGTGTCGAGGCAAAGACCGGTGTTGAGTGCAGCGACTCAACATGCAATGTTTCCAGAATTCGGCGGAAAGTGGGGACCACAGTAAGATTAGATTCCCTCTGCCTACCCTACTGTAGTAGGGTGAAGCTGAAAATGAGAGTATTAAGAGAAAACTAAAAAATACCACAAATTTGTGAATGCGATAGGTTGTGGGTTCGATTTCTACTCAAAGAAATAAAATATTTAATATTTTCATTTCTAAGTTCTGGTGTCAAATCAAAGTGCGGCGTTAAGATTCACTACTCAACACGCAGTGTCTCCACAATTCGCCGGAAAATGGAGAGCGGAGTGTCTTTACGCTAGGCCGCTGCCTACCCTGCAACTAAACTAATAACATTAACGTCCATGGGAAATCGAACCCACAATCTGTCGCTCTTACAGTTACATAATATGGGAATTATAATTGATTCTTTTCTAAGGCGCGCTACAGGCCAATTCTAGCTTATCTCTCTCTTCAATTCATTAGCTAAATATTTACTTATTCACACAAATATGCAATGCAGTACGATTGTAAATATAAAAAGTCTATAAAATATATGTCACTGTGGGCGTAAAAGATGCAATAAAGTGGCCCTTCTAAAATCTTATACGAGTATAGGTCTCTTATGTGTTTTATGTTATAATATAACCTCTTCCGTATCATAAAGTAAAAAGGAAAAGAATTTGAGTTTCCGTTTTGTTTTTTTATTGATTTCTATTGAAAGTTCCTGTAAGTAAAGGCAGTGTACTGCGTTCTTTTGGTATAGGGTATTCATGTAAGACATACTAGATACCTGCTTTGAAGAATTTGTTCTAACTGAAAATAATAATTATTATAATACTGAACTATCTTTAAGTATACGAGTATATTGTGACAAAAAGCTATCCGGCAATTGTAAATAAAACAAAAAGTATTAATTTATTCATCAATATTTATTTTGTCGCCTTCAAAATAGGCCCCATTTGATGCGATACACATGTGCCAACGCTTCTTCCAATCTTCGAAACATGTTTTATAAGCACTTTCCGGGATCTTCTTTAGCTCTTGCGCCGAATTCTCTTTTATGTCTTCAATTGACTCATAACGGTATCCTCGGAGTGGCAATTTGAGTTTAGGGAACAGGAGAAAGTCGGCCGGAGCTAGGTCTGTTGAGTACGATGGTATTTATCGAGTTTTTGGTCTTAAATTCGGTCACGACGAGAGCTCGATGCAATGGTGCATTATCGCGAACGCTTTGTACCAATCATAAACTTGTGTTTTTTGATAAAATTGATTCACCGTAAGCCATTCCCAACATTTTCAACGGAAACGTTGAAAAACGAAATTTTGTTTGTAACACAAAATTTTATGCAAGCTCTTTGTTCAATTATTGGATTCATTATAAGAATCGCCTTATTGTCACAATGTATAAAATGGAAAACCAAATAAAAAAAACTATTAAAAATATAACTTTTATAAAATCTTCATTACTTTAAAAAAAAGGAGGCGTCGTGGCGCAGCGGCACAAGGGTGTGTTGTATCGCGACGGTTTGGAGTTCGATCCCCACTCGAGCCTTTGAAATATTTATTTACGTATATATTTCCATTTCTTCGCTCTAGTGTCGGGGCAAAGCGCGGCGTTGAGTTCAGCCACGCAATACGCAATGCCTCCAGAATTTGGCAGAAAGTGGGGAACGGAGTGTCTTAGCACTAGGTTCCCTTAACTTACCCTGCTGTGTGCGGGGTACAGCGTGAAGCCGATTTTAAATTAATCAGCGGCACGTTGTATCCCGCACCGCACCGCATGTAAAAATATTTTGCATTCTCGTCTGAAATTAACAACCAAATGTCTAAGAATGAGCGTTCAATTTAAAAAGAATTTAGCTCTTGTCAGAGAGGGAGCAATCAAATGTAAGTAAAACACGAATAAAGTCGAGGTCTCGAGGTCGTGAACTCCGGCTAAAGCATTCTTATTCTTATCACGACAACACACATCACATAATAGATTAATTTTAAATATAATTAACTATATTAGGTTAAATTAAATACATAAAGATGTAGGTTCGTAAAACAATTTTTTTGATTTATTTATTGAACATGTTTTGGTTTTTCATTGATTTTCATTTTTATCATTCTGCCAAAGCACAACAAAAAAATAATTCCGCCCTTCAAAATCCTTTCAGTTTTCTTTTTTTCATTAAAAAAGAAAACTGAGAGGAATATAACATTATTAGATTAGATTTTTATTATAATTTCAGTTAATTATGTAGTTTATTAAAATTAAAACGTGCTTTAATTTGTGCACTTTCATAATTGTTATTAGATGACATTGAATTATTCCAATGTACAATATATTATAGACCCACGCGTCCTTCATACATCTGGATTAGTGTCGGAGCTACGGGTCGTATTCTCTAATGTACGTGGAATGTAACTTAATATGTCACGCTGAGTTTAATAACACGTTTTCAGTATTCATGTAGATAATGAGAAAATATAAAAATATTCTAATAGTTATTACGCTTGCTAAACGCCTTTAGACAATTATCCGTTGTATATTTATATTATGAGGCCAGTCGTGGCGCAGAGGCACAGATTGTGACTTTAAAAGCGACTGGTTGAGAGTGGATATGAATTAAGCAGAGTTAAGGATATGAATTTATATTTCCATTTCTTCGCTCTGGTGTCGAGGTAAAACGCGGCGTTGAGTTCTGCCACTCAACATGCAATGCCTCCAGAATTCGCCAGAAAGTGGCAAACGGAGTATCTTAAAACTAGGTTCCCTCTGCCTACCCTGCTGCGTGCAGGATACAGCGTAAAGCTGTTTTTTTTAATGTTTAGCGTCACGCGAGGAAACCTTTATACCTGCTATAACACACCGTCCTGCATTTTCCGCCGAATTGTAGAGACATTGCGTGTTGAATATTTTATATTATCTTGTATATTTTCTATTCCTTTTCAACCTCATTTTCAATTATTCTAAGCTGAAATAGTCATAGTTGTGTACATTAGTCTATTTCTGTCTGTTATAAATTAAGAGTCTGAACTTTGTGCCAATGTAAGCAATTTCTCATTACTAAACTAAACATTAGTTTTCATACTCTGGTAATCTAGTCGTTGATTACTAGATGGTATAACTATAACGTCAATTGTAGTGACTATATTTATTTAAATTTATATTTTCGTTTCTTCGCTCTGTTGTCGAGGCGAGGCGCGGCTTTGAATTCTGCCACTCATCACGCAATGCCTCCAATTTTCGGCGGAAAGTGGGCAGCGGAGTGTCTTTAAACGAGGTTCTCTCTGCCTACTATGCTGTATACAGAATACAGCATGAAGCTGTAGTGATTATGAGATATAAATAATATATATAAATAATAAATAATATTAGTTCATAATAAGGTCTGTAAATGTGTATTTATTATTGTATTTTAGTGCAGCTTGTGATTATAAAATTATATATTTGTATACGAGAAATATGTGTTTGATCGTCGCGGGTAAATTTTATAAAGTTATTTAGTATCGCGGCAATTTTTTGTAGAAAACTCTGAAAAAGTAAAAAGCTAAAAGTATTATTATGAAAACACATTTCTTTTCGATTATAAGACTATTTTACGTTATATAATTGAGATTTTTAAGTTTCAGTTCTTCCAGGCTTTCATTTAACCTTTTGAAGAAAAAAAAGTTCTGACGTTCAGTTCGTATCGTTGTTTGCGCATTAATCCGGATGTCGTGGGAGTTATGGGATAAAAAGTATAAAAGTGCTCAGTGCATAGGCTACATTATCCTCTAGTAAAAGTTTAATTAAATTAGGTTCAGCTAATTTATTATACAAGACTTATTTGGAAGAAATTTTGTCGAACAAAATACTTTATATCGACACGCGATTTTTAATTATTAGCCGATTTAAATAACATAAAAAAATTTATATACCTTGTTTTAATTCTTCTTGATGCCCTTGTTATTTTATAATATAATAAATGCCCTTATTATTTAAATTTATATGTAAATTAATTTCATGCACATAGTATAAGTAGCATTAAAATTTATTAATTCTGATTAAATATTAAGACGAGACCAAAGTAAAAGTGAATATATTTGCAATGTGAATAATAATATCTCATTCGTTCCGTCTATAAGGAAAACTTTATTCTCCCAACAGGATAACGAGGCCATCGTATTTATCCGGCCGTTTCTTATGAGATCAAAGTAATTCTGATCTGAATTAGTAAATTAAGATTGAGAAAGTTATGAAAAATTTGAATATCAAAGTATAATATATAAAGCATTTAAATAACAGATTCGTACGGTACATCCTAAATAAGGGAATTTTAGCTTATGACAATTAATTATTTACTACGAGACACTGATGTAATCGATTTAAGATGAATGAAAACATTTTTAATTGAGGATCAAATTTATTATAATTACAGAGCAAATAAATACAGAGCATAATATCTCAAAATTACCCAAAATTTACAAATAATATTTATATTAATTTATAAGGACTTATATATACTTACGTTTACGTTGACTGCTACTTAAATTAAAAGTTGTCAAAATATTTGTAATTAACTATTAATAGCAAAAAATAAATAAATATTCTCGGTTAACGTTATTATTAGAAGCTAAACGACATTGATTATCTATAGTTGCATTTACAACTTAGATACACAACATTTCTCACTTCAACTGGAAACTGAAAAAAGGCACAGGCAGTTACACAGGTTAACATTAAATATTACTATATTTTATGTTGGATTGGCATTGGAAAAAAGTATATAATAAATATTACTAAAATATATTTTGAAATATTAGATACTCTCTTGCGTACTATTAAGGATATGAATTGCAAATTGTTTTTCACGTTTATAGAGTAAGTGAAAAAGAATGGTAAAATAAATTTTCTGAATATTACTCTACTGTAGACAATCGAGCATACTAATGGCATATTCGATTCCGTCGTTGTCGACAGATACACGTACAAAATTCTATGAAACGTACTTTAACAGTACAAAAAAATATTTCTATAATTTCCTCAAAAGGAAAAGACCAAACCCTTATGGCATCACTTTTTCGTTTGTCAAGGCTATTTATGTCGAGATCACGGGAACCTTCATGCAATAAATATATACGCAAGCTAAAATTATTATCAAATATTTGAATTCATGAGAGCACAGAAAAAAATCAAGCTTATAATAGAGGCATACAACGCAAAAGATTCGGATATTTATTTTTCCATTGCTTTTGCTGCGTTTTGTATGAAATTCATCGCATTATCAAAGCCTATAGGGTACTTCTCATGCACCTTCCCATGCAGTAATGAAATTTGGTACGAAGTGGGCACTTATAACACAGATAAAAATACAAAAAGTGGAGATATATATATATATATATATATATATATATATATATATATATATATATATATATATATATATATATATATGTATAGCAAGTAAGTATATAAATATCATAATATATCAATCAATGTGTCATTCATTAATATTCATTCTAGGTAATACTACGGTGTAATAAATAACTAATTAGATAATCAGATTGAACACGAGTTCGTTATTGATGTAGTGTGTAAACGACAATTGTCGAATATTACTTGTTATTTCATTGTAATCGCTTTTACATATTATTTTGTTTGTGGTTAATATATTTCCAATACATGATTTATTATAATGAAAATATATTGAATGTTTTTAGATATCAACTATTCGTATGCCAATGTAAGTTTTATATAAAAATGTATAAGATATATAAGATGTTAACATAATATAAAAAAATAGACGTTTTTCAATACTACCCGTATTTAAATCTATGAAATAAATGAAAGTTTATTAATTACTTCTTCTGTCATACTTAGACTCTTTAAGCTCTCGCTTAATTTGTTTTTAAAATATTATACTTAGTTTCTTCTTAGTAAGTGTTAGATCTGGATTTCTTTTCATAAACTTCAGTGAACTGGAAATCAGCTTAATTTTATATAAATTATAAAAATCCAGATCAGACACATGAAATATAGTAAATTTAATATTTTTGCTACTACCTGTGTGTGTGGGAGCAGATTCATGGTAGGTTTGCTTCTACAAAAAAGCGATAAATGATAGGAAACCTATTCAGAAGAATATTTTTTTTTTCATTTCATTTCAGATAAGACACGAGTGAGGCACGGTTGAGATCTGCAATTGTTACAATATCTCGAATTCCGGTAAAAAGTCAAGAACGAGGTGCCTTGACCCTGAGTTATTACGGTTGATGTGAGATGAAGCGTGGAGTTTAAAACAATAAGATGATATTCTTACTTTATTAATAATATAGTTAAACGTCAGTTGGTAATAATAATGAAACCAACAGGAAGTATCTTGATATTGTTTGGAGACACGTAGCCGTGACGCATAACTTATGGAAAAGGAAAACCTTTTGCGTTTTGAGACCAAGGGATAGTAAACCCTTTTTGTGCTACTTTAAATATGGTACAAAAGTAAGAAATATATCAAAAACGTTTATATTCGATATTGAAATACAAAAATATATATTTAGGCCGTCGGTCGTGGCGCAGCCGCACAAGGGTGTGACTGTAACGCGACGGTTGTGGGTTCGATCCCCACTCGAGGAAGTGAAAAATTTATTTCCATTTATATTTTCATTTCTGCAAAAATTCTGCGGAATATGGGGAATGGAGTATCTTAACACTAGGTTCCCTCTGCCTACTCTGCTGTGAGGAATACAGTGTGAAGCTGATTTTCTTTATATATATATATATATATATATATATATATATATATATATATATATATATCGACTATATATACTTCGTTCACACAATCACTTTTTGGTATTAGTTTCATTTGGAACGAAAGTAATAGTTCACAAAGGAAAAATGTAGGTCGCAAATTATTTATAGTCGAATACAAATAAGAATTAATCGTGGGACAATAATGGAAATATAAATCAAAAGCTAGATACTAGCAACTTTGCTTTTTAATTCTTTTGGCTCAAGATATTTAGTTTTGTGTCATTTGGTAAGACATTTATTTATTTTTGGGGAAAAATGAAAAAAATAAAAATAACTTTTATTGAGTAAATTTATGAACATATACATAAATGAACTAACATATTGTACGAAAATGGCGAATAGCCAATTTCATTCTTTTTCCATGTAGTGGGGGTAGCAAAAGAAAACATAGTGCTAAGACACTGTTCCTCACACTCAATCAGAATTCATGTCAAAATCACTCATTTGCCATTGTCGTGGCGCAAGGGCACAATTATTTAACTATTAGCTTTTTTTTAGCGCGTAAGATTATAAGTTCTATTTTCACTCGATGAAATATGAAAGATTTCTTCGCTCTGCTGTCGAGGCAAGACTCCGCGTTGAGTTCCGCTACTCAACATATGATGTTTATTATATAAAAAAGGTAATATAAGGACCAGGCCTTATAACTCATTCTATTATTATATTAAAACCAGTCAATCACTCATTTGACGGTATTAGTGGGTAAGTCATTCTATGGTTATTGCAACAAGAACTTACCAGAGAAAACATTTGTATTTTTCCAAAAACAAAGAAAAGATATTTAGTGTGATAATAGAGGCTCTTATCACTTATTTATCATTGGTGCCGCGTGAATTGTTTTGTACTCTATGGAGGTCAGGTTGGTGATTAATACAAAGTAATTCAATTATAAGGGATCTAGTTACCGATAAATTGCTAGTTTTATCACTAGCACGTAGACACATAAATAATTATATTTATCTTAATAATGCTTAATAGTCTCTGAAATTGAACTTCAAGACGCTTTAGCTTTAAAAGCTTTGAAAGGGTAAATAAATATATAAACGTAAAAACATACATTCTGCAAAAAAGAAGTAAAAGTGCTTACATGCTTTCCCACTTTCGGGTTCCGTCATCAAACCCTCATCACGAGTGCACTGAATAGGATTCTAAACTTAAAACTTAATCGATTTCAATTTTGTTTTTTTATTCATATTTAATTTATATTACACATATAATTCAAGAGGCTAGGCGCAGGGGCACAAAGTGTGACTGTAAAATCGACTGGTTGTGGGATCGATCCCCACTCGAGGAGATCAAATATTTATTTAAATTTATATTTCCATTTCTTCGCGCTGGTGTCGTGGCGAAGCGCGGCGTTAAGTCGCGTCACTCAACACGCAATGCCTCCCAATTCTCGACGGAAAGTGGGGAACGGACACTAGGTTCCCTCTGCCTAGCCTGCCATATGTGTGAAGCTGACTTTGATTTATTTTTTAATAATTCATGTAAAGTAAAATTACATTCCAAAACTGTAATTTTTCAAGTCGATTATACTACTTACTGAATAAACGAAAATAAACGGTATGTTTATATTTTTAGCAAATTGTTTCAAATTGTAACAAATTTGTCAACGTAACTAGATTACACTATTTTAAATCTATTTTGATTTATTTAACAATACATAGAATAGCTCAAACGAGTTTGCTATAAAAATAATGGTCACATAGTAATGAAGCTAATTTTCATAGAAAAACAAGTTTTACTTCACATTTTTTTGTTATAACTCTTACCGTTCATGAGGCTAGTTAAAATAAAAGCCTTGGAGTTGATTGACATGGAATAACTTTTTATGGGACTGAAGAAACCAGTGTCTTTACAAATTACAAGAATTTCTGTTAATTGAAATGTTTACTTTTTAATTGAAATGTTACTGCCATTTGATAATTTGTCAATACGAGTAAACGTTTTCGAATGTAAACTGTATTATTTTTTTTTTGGAATGGAACTATACAACTAATATAAACGTAATTGAATAATTGATTTATTTAATTAATAAATTTTTTTTTCATTCGTTTTTTATTTCATTTTTTTTAATTTTATACATGGATATATAGATTACAAAGCTCTCAATTTTTGATTTCTTCTTACCACTCCAGTTAATACGATAATTAAAGTAATTTTTAGGGTTCCGTAGCTAGCTCTATTACGCTTTTTTTACTTAAGATCTCAAGGCATCAAGCTTAAGTTAATATCAAACAGCTACATCTATACTCCCTTGGAGTACAGAAAACAAATAAAATAATAACTAATGTTTAGCCTATATCTCAGTGATACAATTCATGAATTTAAATACAAAAAAAAATCGTGCATATTACTAATTATGAGTACTTATCAAATAATGTTACAATAATATGAATTTTCAAATGTTTTGTAGAAAAAGCTGACATAGTACTGTAATTAATTATATAATATAGATTATAATAATTTTAAATAAGTTATAAACATATTTTGATATGCAATAAGTGTCTTAATTACAATAATACTTGTAAATATATAACTACCCTCTATCTATCACTAGCACCGTCTGAGTCAAAGTTATTTCAGCAAACACGTGCCTTTCATTATTCCACAATAGAGTTCATTACCAAGAAGCTTCGCAATATTTCACCTTTGTAGAACTAACAATACCTTTATGTTTTATAGAGACGAACAGATAAAATAATGATACTTTCTTGATGTAAGAAGATTTTCTAAGATGTTGCGAAATATATTAAAATTAAGTAAATTTTTTGTCATGTGACTGTAAATTGATAGGTTATTGCTTTGATTCCCATTAAAGAAAATAAAATATTCAATATTGCCATTTTTTCGCTCTGCTGTTGTGGTAAAATACGGCATTCAGTTCTGCCACTTAACACGCATAGCTTCCAGATTCAGACGCATAGCTTCCAGAGCAGTTCGTGGAAAATAGACAACGTAGTGTCGTAACTCTAGGTTCGCTCTGCGTTGCGGGATACACCACAATGCTACATAAAATCAATCTTTATTTACTTTAAACGCGCAAACTGTAAATAACGCGCACAATGAACACAATGTACACGGATATTTCTTTAAGACGAGCTCAAGCAGAGAATTATTTCGAGGCACTACTGCCTTTTAATGTAAGTAGCCATTTTAGCATTCCATCTTCCGCTTGGGCAGGTTTCGATCAAATTTCATTATTATGAGAATTTGATTAAAGCTTAAATTGAATCTAATAATTTAGTAAATTGAATAACCTGTAATCATTTTCTTTAATCACTGTGCTTATTAAATACGTATACAGACTTATAAGGAAATAAAATGTGACCACTGAAATACAGGTCACAAAGGCGTTATGTCTGTTATAAAAACACATCCATCGGTCGTAAAAGCTTACAAGCACTTGTATGGTCTGGAAAATTAATTTCAAAATACAACACTTGCGTTTTATTGCTTTCGTTTTATAAATATTAATCTGTTCCAAAATTTGAACATAACTCAAGCTGCGCAATGTTCGGGTGGAAATAAGTTACCCGATGAGAAAAGTTAAATTCTTATAATAGAATTCAAAATGTTCTTTTTTATATATTACTTGATATTTTCCCTTTTTTTTCTTTTATATATTATATAAATTAGATAAGGAAAGATATCCTTGAAGTATTGGAAATAAGAGCCGTCTAAATGTAAATCTTCAGAGGGGGAGGTGGTTGATAAATGATGGGGTTTATCTAAAGAATGTTTACAATATATTTTACAAAATATTTTACGTGTTATCATATACTTTTCATATGGAGCAAAATATATGGAAATAAAATAGCTCTTGTGGGTACGATTTTCCCCACCTGGGGAATTTTATTTTCTACGATTTAAACAATTTGCACCATTTATCACTGAACACGAAATGTGGAAAATTTGGGCAAAAATTTGTTGTCTTACCACAAAATGTTCTTTGCTTACCTCAACCATACTACCAAGAACTAACCAATATGTGAATCAAAAATGTTAGTAACGATAATAAGTCTACTAAGGTTCTATATTTCTCATCCAGTATGGTGTAATTTATATATATATTTTTATTTATTTTCGCATACGAGAAATAAAGATAAGCTTGTTACGCCAAGTTTTCGCCTCCAAAAATTAATAAATTTTTTATGGGTCTCGGTATACTTGTGTATAATAAAATTCCACAGTGTATTCTAAATTTGCCACTACTAAAATTTAAAGTAACTGTAAAAAAAATCTAAAAAGTAAAGCCTATTACACTGTTCAAGAATATTTTGAGGATAAATATGCATGGAATTAATGTCTGTTGGATGTAATGCAGGATAGCTGCCAGCTAATGTAATAATTAATTATACCATTGACTTGAAAAGAGCAACTGTTGAGTTTCTTGACGGCTCTTTTCAGCAGAACTGCCTTCCGAAACGGTGGTAGCTTTTTGTTTGTCTGTTCACTCCACGATTCAAAAGTGCATAGTCCATTTGAATAAAGAATATTTTGAATTTGAATTTAAGAAATTACATTTCATTTTAAGAGAATACAGAATCATCTTAAATAGGTACATATTAATCAGTGTGAACGTTGGAATTAGCAAAAACACGGTAAATAACAAAAAGAAAAACAACATGAAATGCTCAATTAACTGTGTAAACACAATAATTTAGTAATATTTGACTATAACCGTTTACAATAAAGGTAAGCTTACCCACATTTGAATAAGTTATAATACAGATTCGGATTCTATTTTATTTTTGTAAGATGTTCCTTTTATTCCAATTAACCCTATGGAAATTATAGGGATTATTATAACACGCTATGGATATACATATTTACATATGCATAAGTACGGTTAAAAAAATATCTGTAGCGTCGTAGGAGCTGTATTTATAAGTCATGGGTTGTTTATTAAGGACGCTGGCTAACAAAGTGTGACATATGAACTGTAACATGGATATAGCGGTTAACGGTTACAACTCTACGACCTAGCAAACGAGAAGTTAGCTTTATATTATAACGTTTTCTTGTTATTTTTAGAACTACACTTCTTTATACTTGTGGGTAAATAAATTGTTTTTTTTTGTTCGATTTATTAAAAATAAAAATAGATTTGGTACTATGACTACATAGGAATGGACCACACAGTAAAAAAGAAAAACTAAAATCAAAATCAAAATTAAATCAGCTTTGCGCTGTATCCCGCGCACAGCAGGATAGGCAGAGGGAACCTAGTGTTAAGGCAACCTGAAGGCGTTGCGTGTTG
>DWGR01001117.1:0-17518 GCA_018247715.1 Heliconius burneyi
TGACTTGCGTAAGCCGTACGATGAACGTTCATTATAAGTTATAACGCTAGTGTTTGAAAAAGTTATGTCAGCAATGTAGTAAAATTACATAATTGATTGGACATCGGGTGGAGTGAACTTTACATTTATTTATTTATCTAAAGTTTTTTTCTAGCTTTAGGCTGAATTTCGATTATTGCAGAAAGAAGGAACCTAGCGGTTAGAATCCTTTGTTCCCCACTTTCTACGAATTTTTAATATATTGAAGTCAATGTTACGTTTTCTTTTATCGGAACCAGAAATAAAAATAATGCACTGCAATGCAATTTCACCAAACGGCTTTTAGTATTACCAATCATCACCTTCAGCAAGATATTTGCCACAATACATAAATTATAATATTGTGAATTTACCATTTCATTATAAAAAGTAAACAACCGAGCGTCTCAACGTTAAATCTTCCACACTTAGACATGGGTAAAACTTTAAAACAATAGAAAAGTACCAAACGTTTAAAACACCTTGTGTTTTTACTATTAAAAAGGATATAATAAGGATATAATAATGCTAATATCCGCACGTCCTCATTCTCAGTCGCGACCCTTATACGTAGGTCCCTGGGGTCAGCGGACCGGAATCTGCCCACGTTACAATTATACTTACTTTGGCGGGTACTTTGAAATTCACTCAAAATTACTTATATGACTAATCTCATATATTTATTTACAACTTATATTTTTATTTCTTCACTCTGGTGTCGAGGCAAAGCGCGACGTTAAGTTTCGCCACTCAACACGCTGTATCTCCAGAATTCATTGAAATTGCGCAACGGGATGTCTTAATATTACGCTCCCTGATCCTTCTGCTTTTCCCACTGAATGTGGGATGCACAACGACGCTAAAAAAATGGAATGAAAATCTTTGGAGTGTAAACGGCGTCATGAATAAGCTGACCTTAATTGAGTGTTCATTACAATTTATTCGCTTGAGGCGGTAAAGATTTTAGTTTCATTCGTACCTAATAAAACATTGTCGGTTTCGAAAAAAAAACGAGACCGTGTGAAAAAATAATTCTAGGTGAAAAGATATTGATATTTGAACCGATTAATAAAGTTGAAGAAATAAACGTGTCTTATAAGTTATTGGCTTAAGGAGGCTTGTATTTTTATTACATTAATCTCCAAGTTCACACAGCGGGTTAAATTTGAGCTGTTGAACTTAAAATATATAGATATAGAGCGAAGAATGAAGATTCGAATGTTTACACACTAGTTATCTTTTTACAAATATAATTATTAAACTAAATAAACAATAACAACAGCAATGAGTCATGACACTAACACACCACTATCACTTATCAAGAATGACACTAAATAACCAAGCTATCAATCACCTATAGGTATAGAATGGGAAGTAAAAGGTAAATGCAAATGTACGAGTATGAAGAGAGCGTCGACCTGTACGCATGACATAACGTTTGGGCGAACCGCGGACGTAACGTCTGGCTCAGTGCGGTGTTAGTTAACTTGACGTAATGCGAATTGCTTGCGGCTTTGGTTTTACTTTATAATACTAAAACGATTATTCGATTTATTTTAGAACAGACAGTGGCGTAGCGAGTTTAAGTCGCGCCCAGGGCAAAATACTTTTAGAGCGCCCCCCAGGAGAACGCAATATAATTTCATATGTATGTTTAAATAGTTTTGCGAACTATTTGGCGCCCCTTTATGAGCGGCGCCCGGTACATGATGCCCCCCCCCCCTGTCCCCCTCCTCCTCACTACACCACTGAGTACAAATATATTTAGAGAGTTAAGTTCCGCTGTGGATGAGTAGGTATTCTGATTTTAAATAAGCAGAAATTTTAATTTACACAATTTTCTCTATCCATATAGGCAATAAATATACACCAAATATCCGACCGCACAACCCATACACAACTACAGGGAAATATTTATGTTGGCTACCGTAAGATAATCTTTTTTTCTTTTTTTTATCTTCACGCCCTACACGTAGGTAGAGGGAACCTAATTTTAAGTCACTCCATTCCCCCCTTGCCTGTTTTTTAAGGCATTGTATGTTGAGCAGAGGATGTTAACGGCGTGCTCTGTCTGGCAAGGTGCACCAGGGAAGAAATTAAAATATTAATAAATAATAATTCATTCCCCCGAGTAGAATTCGAACCCACAAGCGTCGCGTTTACTCTGCACGCTCGCACTCCTGCGCCATGACGGCCTCAAGGTAATCAAAACATCATAAAGCGCAGTGACGTCATATGATCGATTAATTAATTAATGTACCTACTTTAAGCACATCGCTAAAAACTAAAAAGGTCTAACTCATAACCGGACTATCTTTTAATTATTAAGCTAAAATTATACGATTTCAATAGAACCTTAATTTAATAATATTATTAATAAATAATATATCATTTTTTTAGAAATCAAACTACTCTTTGGATAGGTAGCAGTAATTTTTTGAATCAAACAGGGTTTTTAGGATCAAAGTGGCGTCGTCATCGGCCAAATGGAATGCCTGGAAGCTATTTAACTGAGTGCGAGAGGACTCACCACAGCTAGCGTCTACCTCGGGTAGTAGCCTTCCTCTATAAATGATAATTCAAAACAAAATTATTTTTATCATTCGGATCAGTAGTTCCTCAGATTAGAACTTTTAACCAAACAAACTATTTAGATCTAGAATATTAGTATAGAAGATAAATCAAGAACGTTACGTTAAACATCAATATTAGAAATAAATCAATCAGACATGCCAACTTTACTACCATAGCATTTATACTCAAATATTTAGTTAGACCACCTTTGCACCTAAACCTTCTTCCCTTTACCTAACAAGAAACAACGTCAATCATTTCAGTCACGTGAGCAAACTTTCATTATAACAAGGTATTTTTAACGAAGAGCCACCGTTATCGGTATGACGCTCGCCTACCGTTCGCTGTGAGCTGATAACAGAAGTTAAAAATGAATTAGAACTTTAACTTAGGTGATAACAGAATTTAAAAATAAAAATGGTTTCATTTATCTGTTAATTTTAACGTAGACGTGCCCCCTGATTGCGTCACTTTTGTTCGATAAAAAAATGTAATATTAAATTAAACTATTGTGACATGCATTTTCAATAGGCAGGCAAGTGACTCCTTTTTCCTCCTATCATTTTAAAGTCATTAAGAGAGTAATTATGTGTATAACTTTAAGAAAAATATTTCAAATATTGAAAACCTTGCAAGTGCATTCAAACTTACGTCCATTCCTTTCAGTGACATTACTATTTGTATTTAGAATTTACATTTATTCAATTAACTTTAAATAGGTAACATCTATTTACAACCATCGCAGCATGAATTTAAAAAAATATTCTAATTTTCGTTTAATTTTTATTCCCCCTATTTCCCTATTTCTTCTATTTCTTATAGAAATAACTGTTTTTAATTTTAAATAATAGGTTAAAATGTTTTTTAGTAAAAATTAAAAATGTACATTAACCAACATACTAAAATTATATTTTTAAAAGCTTGCCAAGCTTTAAAAGCTTAAATATCACTTTCACAATTTGCGCATTTCAGTCGCGAGCCTCGAAAAGAACAATTTGCGAGTTATTCGTAACAAAAGAATAACATTTACAGCAAATTCCTCGACCCGTTTTCGTGACCACGCCGTGTACATGTGAAGAATAATAATGTGTAAAATATATATTCATTAATCTGCAACATATTTACCGGGCTAGTGGAGAAAACTTTGTGATAAGTCACTCCCTATCCTTACCACTTTAGAGAATTATGCTAATAGATTTTTTTTAAATTCCACCTGTATCCCTCTGTATCTCGCATATGCATATAGCAGGTTACACAGAAGGTAAGACCGTTACCCCTGCTTAATTTTCGAGACATTGCTTTTTGGGCCTGTCTTATTATCACAGCGAAAAAATTAAAATTATTTATTTCCCCAAGTAAGAATCGAACCTACAACGTTCCCGTTTGAAAATTGGAGTTTTTCATGTGTTGTTACATATAAAGATAAACTTTCATCATACTGTAGACCTGAGGTATATGTTGATTCGACAATTCATTTGAATTTAAATGAAACGTAGAGGTGACATTATTACTAAAAAACACTTCTCTTTGTACACGACCCAATTTAATTTTCACCCAGAAGAGCTTCCGTATGATTGAAATATTGGTTTTAAGCTACAGCGGCGTACGAGTAATCTAATATATGAACCTATTACACTGCCGCAAAATGGTAATCGATTGACGGTCCTGGAGTAAACTCGAGATGCGGAGAGATGGTAAAGTAATTTCTTAGCAGCTTCTCGCTTTTACTACATATAGCAAGGTATAGGCTATATAGTATCAAGTAAATTGTTTTGAAACAATCCATTGTACAGAGTTAGTTGGGACAACTGTCCGACGAATTTAAGACGTTCGGAAGAATTTTATATTACACGCACAGAAGACGTAGTTTTAAAATTTTTTTTTTTGGAACATTAAAAGACTCAAGCATATAAAAATTTTCTAAATAAGTATTTTTGCTTTCCTAAATATGGAATAACAGTTTAAAAACAATGCCAAAGAGTGTCGATCGATACCCATACAAAATGTCACAACAAAAACCAGCAACCGCCGGATATTATTAATTTCTAATTCCATATGGAATCGAAAGCAAAATCAGAAAATGACACTGATTTGTCAACTCGGGCTCGCCTCTTACAGTGAATAACTATAAATAACACTATAAAACGCATTTTTCAAACAATGCGTTTAGCGTACCGTGTCCGTTGGGGCAAGGTAACAGTTTTCAACTAAAATAGGTCAAAGTGTAGAACACACGCAACCCATGGGTTTTATTATTAAATTTACAAATTTGAGGTCGTGGCACAGGGGCATAAAGTGTGACTGTGAACGCAACTGGTTGTGGATTCTATTCCTACTAGAGGTTAATGTAATATTTTTATATCCTGCCCACTGGTGCAGAAGCAAAGCTCGGCGTTGAGTTCCACCTCTCAATTCGCGATGCCAATTTTCCGCCAAGTTCTGGTGATAATTTGGTGGATAATGTGTAACGAATTTTCTTAACAGTAGGTTCCCCTGCCTACCCTGCTGTGTTCGGGATACAGTGTGACGCCAGAAAAACCTAGTATAGAATTCGTTCAAATTCTTTTGTAAAGCATCGTATTTCAGTTTATTTAAAGTATGTGTTAATTACTTTAATATTAATAACTCGTTAAATATAATTAATTAATGATATTTACCATTTTTATTTCAAAAATGGTTGAATGAATTGCTACTTCAAAGATAACATTATGTATATAAAGTGTAAACCTTACTTTCTAAAAAAAATAAAAAAACTTAAGTTATTTTTATAGCAAAACAGCAATCATTTTAAAGATAACTTATCAACAACGGCCATTGATATTTTATTTCACTTTTATTAACAATCTTTGGAGTTTAATTATGGATCTCACAACTTTTCTCGTGGGAGAGAGAATTTACTCATAAAACACTCCGTCCCCTCCTTGCATACATTTTAGAAGCATTGCGTGTGTAATATGTATATAAAGATTTGAGCTTTGACCAACTAGACCGGACCAAATATAATATTAAAATATAAATATATTTCCAAATCGAAATTAAAGAAGTATCGCACTGTATCTCTGACTTCAAAATATCAATTGTCTTAGGCAAACTCAATAGTAGTAACTTAGTGCATCGCAGCAAAGTGCAACAGTATCTAACTGTACGCGCAATGGTTGTATGTAGGTTCAATCTCACTCGGGCAAATGAACCTATTGTAATTGAAAATAGTTAAGCCAGTAAGAGTAAGCGCGGCGATAGGTTCCAGGACTTAGTACAGAGGAAAAACTGAGTGTTTAACCTTACATTCGTCTTTTACATGCAGGAAGCTAAGTCGAAGCGTCATACTAGCGCCTTACAAACTTACAATATAAATAAGTTGATATAAGTGTATTTTTTTATATAAGAATAATACATTGATATACAACCAATACTATAAAGACAAAAGGCTTTGACGCAATTCAAACATTGCATGCAAATCGTGACTTTCACCGTACTTAAGAATGTACTTCAAAATATCGTGTTTAGATAACTCGACGATATTACATACATAAAAGGTATACAAAAATACAGTTACTTAAACCCTTATTAATTTGGAGGAATAAAGAAACTTATATTATTTAAAGAAAGTGGGCAAGTCTGAGTCGGACTCGCGCACTATTATCTATAGAAACAACAAAAGAAAAACTTTTGTTCATGGGAACCCTCTTTAATATTTATTTGATTGTATTTGACATTATAGTTGCAAGAAGAATATATCATCTGTGAAAATCACAACTGTCTTGGTATTACGGTTCATGAAATACAGCGAGGTTATAGATCGACAGACAGCTAAGTCTTACTAATAGGATCCCTTTTACCCTTTGGGTGCGGAACCCTTAAATTACAATTATTTTTTAGAGAAAAGAGATTTGTGATAAAAAAAGAGTAATATGGAAAGATGACATTGCAAAAATCACATTTATCAGTAGTATGTTAATAAGAAGACTTGTCTAACTTGTTAAGACTACTTTTAGTTTCACTTTCATGTTCATAAATATGGCTATATTCCACAATTTTTCTATATTTGACAACAGCAAGCATGAATTGGTGAAAAGGCTATGATGATATATTCTTTCCTAAGAGATTTCACTCTCAATTTTAAGGTCTTGAATAAAGAAAATCCAGAATATATCTAGATGGCATTGTCAACTGATAATAGGTGAGAAACCTATTATGTTTACTTTAATTTTTGTTCAATAAAAGGATTTTGTTTCTAAAACTATTCTAATTGGCTATATATGGTCAGTGATATATTTAAATATAATGTAAAATTTACATAAAATTAATTTAAAAATTGTAATTTAGTGGTATGGGAGAATGAATTTGTACATTTTCCCATTCTAGATATTTTCCAATTCACTGAAAAATTGAGGATGAAGTTTCCTATAGGTACACTAGGTTCTCCTTGCCTACCTTGTTATATGCCAGATACTATGTTTAAAAACTTTTCCAACGGGCCATTTATATCTCATTTTATTTAAATAGGTTAATTTAAAATGCATTAGCAAACCCCTAATGTAACTTTCAATCCATGTATCGAGTATTTAAAGTATGGATAATCTTTTGATTTGATTATAAGCTTAGTCAACCAAAGCAGTTATATTGTCAATTGTCATTGGTGGAGTAGGTATAACTTGCTTTATTAAATAAAATAGTACAAAATATGCTAAACTAATATATATCTGATTAAATATATTGAACATTTAATTTCTTTACAAATTGACATAGGGAAACAACACAGGGAAACAAGTGTTGTTTCCCTATAGGATTCACAGTGGCGAATCCTATGAGTTTTACAAGAAGTAAAAAAATCAAAAAATCAATTAATCAATAGAGAATGAATATTTCATAGTAAAAAAACGAAAAACAAAAATCATCAAATGTAAAGTTAAAGATAAAGATGACTTTACAAATTACAATCAACATTAGTTTATTGGCCAGATTTTTCTATGCTTCATAGTCATGTAAGAGGAATAGCATGCCTGTCGAGTAGGAAGTTATTGTATGACTTATTCAACAAATGACTATATCATTAATGAAAATAATTAATAGTTTTATGTTGCAAGTCATTTTTACTTTGAGAATGACATGCGGTTGAAATGACCAATAAGAAATTACATCTAATCAGAAAAATGTGGTACTTTTAATTATTTTTTTTCTAATAATCTATAATATTGTGTAAATGTCAAGTTTCATAATTTTTTTTTTCAATTCACATTAATACAATACTAAAATCAGATTTAAGATATGAATGGACTCTTCTATCTTTTATCATTAAAATAAACGATCACAAAAAGAAACACAACGAGAGATTAAGTTCAAGAAATTAAAATAACCTCTTGCAATATGCAAACATAGACCAGACGAAAAAAAAACGCTTCACTTCACAAAAACGAATTTACATGAATTATTATAAAGTTTAATAACTTACCTGTATATCTTGCTAAAGTCATATAAAATGGTACCGCCCCACTGGACGAAAGCTCGCAGATGGGTAGAATTGTTGATCCTTCCTCGGAGCTACACCAGAGAAGCACGCTAGCCGGCCACACCAACCTGCCACGATATAATATAAACTTCACTAGTGATTCTAACACCTAAGCTACCACTCGCAAATAGTATTTCAGAACCATATTGACTGCATTAAAAGTATCCACAAGCCGAACGCAAGTACCAGCTGGTGAAAACGTGGTCTACTCACTACTTGCTATGTATCTATATAAGTAAATATGGAAAGATATTCGATATTAGCTAGCTATACCTTCCCCCTAGCACGGTGCGTCGTGACTCTCGATACGCGCAAATAATATATACCTCGACAACACCACAACAACGTGAGCCGTTTAGAACATAAAATACAATATAATTACACAAAATATCGTACACGATATAATACCGTGGCTAAAAATGACGGCAGAAAATAAATGAAAATGTACACTTTCTTATGTTTCTGGTACTGCCTTCACACCGGAAACGAGAATTTTTTTAAACTACAAACAACAAATATAACATTTTTTAAAAATGACGAGCTTTGACAAAGAAAATATTGCATTTCTAGATTTATTATTTAATAAATGTTACTATAAATTTGGTTTGTTGTGATTTACACGTAAGATACAATTTTAAATATCAAATAAAATATTAATTTCAAACAGGAAACAGTACATATTGTCTATGATACTCACAACAGTCTTTGATTATTACTCTTTATGTAGAAAATTTACAGTTGCTAAAGCAACATATGATAGTGAAAAAATATTTTAAGAATTTGTTAATTAATTTGATTAATAAATTATACATAACAATAAACAGATGAAATTTAATAATTTAAATAATATTTTTTTATCAAAATTCATCCTCATTAATTAAATAAATATCATAGGTAAATTTTGTTCTATATTTATGTAATCTTTTTTTATATGTGTCTATTTATCTGTAATAAGTAATACTTAGAAGTTAAGGCCATATTTAAATACAATTAAATATTTTTATTGAATTATTTAGCCTCATTTTAAATATGACAACATTTATAATAAACACACAGATCAGTAATGAAACTTCAAATTAAAAATGGGAACCAGATGATTTTACGTCAAATTAACGCAAAAACCGATGTATCGGTACAATAAAATAACATAAAAGTGTAAAAAAAATTTTATATAAAGTGATTGTGTGAAAAATACAACTTAACTAATTATATATAACAATGGTAAATGTGACATCATCTTTATCAAATGAGGTTATGTTTAAAAAGGAATAATTGCAAATTTTAATGAGTATTTACCACTTTCAGCATTCGTGTCGGCAATTATTATACAGCCCAGCACGCTGGAAATGCGCTTTACCAATAAATTTGAAGACATCAGTTATTAATATTAAAACAGAGCAGGTGATAAAATTTACACTACTTGTATTGCAAATATTATAATATAAAAGAAAAAGTATACTGAATATACTGCAAAATGTTAATCTAAATTAATACAATTTTCAATTTGTAAAGTACGAACACTTGTATTGTTTTAAAATTGTTAAATTTAAAGGTATATAGGTTATTTTACCTTGTAAAGTTTTAAAATTATCTATTTAACAAACATTATTATATAATAAAAATTAATCACAAAATAATTTCAGCGTCCAGTCCAAGAAAGTCGTTTTTATTCAGCGAGAAAGGGTTTCTTTTCATCCATAATAGAAAACATAAAAGAAGATATTGCAAAAAATAAAGAAATGAAAGATAATATTAAAAAGTTTAGAGAAGAAGCCCAAAAACTAGAAAATTCTGATGCTTTACAAGCAGCTAGGAAAAAGTTTCATGCGGTAGAATCTGAAGCATCTAAAGGCTCAGAAGTGTTAAAAGAAACACTGGAAGGTATCAAAGGCAAAGTGGAGCATGTGTTTGAAGAAGCCAGTAAAACAGAAATAGCTAAAAAAGCAGGTAACTTTTATAAAAGTAACATTCATCACACTGTCACCTTTACACTAAAACATGATTAAGTATCAGTGTATAAGAATTTTGACATATCTTAATGTTATAATATGGCTTAGTGGTCAGATAACTTGGATGGTTCTTCTTCGTTCACATCTAAATTTTCATATATTTTAATAATAAAATATATGAAAGATAGAGTATAAACTCTTTGTTGCACTTAAAAACAATTGATACATAGTCCAGAATATTGTTAGCAAAGGTTAACTTATCCCTAATAGAAATTTCTTCCAGTCAACCTATGGATGTGAGAGAAAGTTAAAAAATTTTAAAGCTTGGCATAACTGAATATAATAATTATTCATCAAAGTACAAAAATTTCTACCCATTCTGATTATTTGCATTGCATGGCATGGCATTATAGGTAGAGTGTTTACTCTACCTATAATGCCATGCAATGCAATTGGTGTATTAATATTCTTATACAATAAAAAAAATATGATTAAAATTCATCACATTTTTATCATTCACATTTATTTTTACATGCTTTCTAAAAGCTTTTACATGCTCTTTTTATTTAAATGTATTTTTAAAAATCTCTTTAGGCAAAATAACAGAGGATCTATCAAAAACAGCAAAAGGTGCAGCGGAGTCATTAGCGGGCAAAAGTCAAGCACTTGGACAAACATCAGCTTTTAAAACTATTTCTCAGGTAAAATATATAGCATTTTTAGAAATAGGAGGTTTTTGTAGGATTCCTGAAGGTTTTTATAGGATTGGAGGCTTTTGTAGTACAGCATCACAATAAACACAAGATGTGGGTTTGATTCCCACACAGGGCTTGAAATATTTTCATTTTGCCCTGGTCTCAATACATTGTGGACAAAGGAAACCAAATAGTGGTGGAGGGAATAAAAATGTGCAAGGATAAAAAATATACATTGACTTAAATATTTTCTTACTTCATTATAAATATTTATATATTTTAACTGAAGTATTTATTATTTTCAGGCCACAGAAGTAGTTAAGAAAGAGATGGCGCCACGTGGTTTAGAAGGCCGCGTCTATACTTCACCTACGTCTTTGAGAAAAAGAGTTGAGGTAATAAAATTATTAGGATATTTTCTAGCATTCTACTCAAATTATGAATACTTTAAATCAGATACATTGTATAACATTGTGGGAAACAGATAAATAAAAAGAGAAAGTCAGTTATTCTTTATATCTAACTCAATAAAAAAAGAATGTAAACACAATGTTATTCATTCTTTCATGTGGTTATACAATAAACATCAACACATGTGATCTTACATACATATGATTTTAAGATTTAGTTTAGTTAGTTAGTTTATACTTTATTGCATACAAAATTTCAAGAAAAAGAAAATACAACTCAGAAAGAAATGAATAAAAACAAGTATGCAAAGGCGGCCTTATTGCTTCAAGCAACAGGCTTCTCTTCTCTTCTCTTACAGGCAACCTTTGATAAAAACAAAGGATTTAATATATAAAAAAGAGAAGAGGGAACAACGTTAAGTGCAGAAAAAAAACAAAAGAAAAAAAAAGATAATACTAAGTAAACATATAATATACTTATGATATATACAAAAATACATAAGCTCATGCACAATTTAATAAATATTATACATAAAATTTGGAGGCACTGTGTTATAAAAATATATTTAAAGACAAATTTAGTTCAAGAATGAATTAATTTCCAATTATTGTTGCCAAAACCAGATTTTGTAATCTATATTTAATAATATACATTACAAAATCTGGTCCGAAAGAGTCCGTTTTATTTCTATGAAAAGAAACTGTGGAACACCTGTCCCTAGTTGAATATAGCTAAAAGGGTCGTCCATAAATCCGGTAAGGATCACCAATCGCATTTACAACTGTCCCTTACGCTTTTTCTTCTGCATATCAATGACATGTTAGAGGATTCTAGCATTCATTGCTATGTAGATGATAGCACGGTGGATGCTGTTTACTCCGGCTGCGCAAGTCTCTCTCGGGAAAATGCTGAACAATGCCGAAATAAACTTGTGTCTTCTGTTGAGACATCCCTCGAGAATGTCTCTTCATGGGGTGAAAGGAACTTGGTTCAATTTAACCCCCTAAAGACACAAGTTTGCGCGTTAACCACAAAAAAAAACCCATTTATCGTATCGCCAGTATTTCAGAACCCCCCTCTTACAGCCGCGCCCAGTATCAGCATATTGGGCCTTAATGTTTCCAGTGACTGCCAGTATCGCGATCACCTGGAAAGCAAGGCCAAGTTGGCCTCGAAGAAACTGGGGTTCATCAATAGAGCGAGACGGTACTTCACGCCAAAACACCGTTTGGCCCTATATAGGGCCCAGGTTCGTCCTTATATGGAATGCTGTTCTCATCTCTGGGCTGGTGCACCCCAGTATCAGCTTGTCCCATTTGATCGCATACAACATAGAGCTGTTCGAATCATTAGGGATCCAATGAGCTGTGAAAGGCTTGACACTTTGGCTTTGTGTAGAGACGTCTCCTCGCTGTGCATTCTCTATCGCATTTATCACGGGTGTTACACGGAGAGAGACCCGAACGCTCGTTTGCCTTGTCCTTTTCCCATAAAAAAAAACTGTTTTTCACATGTTTTTCCACCAAATAACAACCTACAACCTTTCTATCTAGACATTTTCATCATGACCTTACTAAATTTCCTCAAGAGGGATTTATTTTGCACTGTTTAAGTAAAAAATATATGACACCTTCCTTGAAGCAAGAAACGTTAAATAATTTTATTGTGAAGTAGCGACCTGCTCGCGGTTTCGCCCGCTTTAACTACTGTATTATTTACTTTATATACTATACTGAATTACGTTCCTGTTTTAATATATAATGCATGTTCACAAAGCACTCAAGATCGCTAATGTGAAAGGTCTTAAAGGTCCTAAGGGGTTCCAATAAGGATGTTCTATTTGCTTTGAAAAAAAAAATCTACTGTTACTTAAACAAATAACAAAGAACATGATATGAATATTCTCTTAACCAAAATTGCTTGGGTGAAGGATGTTAAAATGCCGCGTGAGTGGTCTGCTCCGCCAGATGAGACTCTCGGTTTTCTAAGGGAGGCCCAGTTTAAGCGACCAGCGACCGAGGTGACTGCTTAGGGGTCGGATTTGGGGGAAGATAGAAGTCCCTCGGAAGAGGACGTGTGCTCTCTGGCTGCCGTGTATGTCACGGGACGATGCTCTTTAGGTGCAGGTGACGCAAGGTTTTCCTCACGTGGTATGGTGCCTGGGTGATTTACGGGAGGGTGCGGTTTTGAACCACCTGCAGGATTCTTTGTTGAAGAGCAACTGTTGAATTTTTTGCCGGTTCTTTTCCGCAGAACTGCCTACCGAACCGGTGGTAGCTTTTTCATCTATATGTTCATTCGAAAATTCAAAAGTGCTTATATCAGAGTTCAGATGACAAAATGCTGCCCTGGCAACCTGGAACCCCGACGGCTATCGAGGGGCTGCTAGAGCTTGCACTCCCCACTCTTCACGTCACGAAGGTAGTCGGCAAGGACATGCGCGACGTGACAGGGGGTGCCGGTTTTGAGCACTTTATGAAGTAGCCCCGAGTGCCAGACGCGTGCTAAGTCAATTATGGCTGCTATTACACTCTCCTTTCGGTAGATCGCTGCTGCGGCTTAGTGTACCACTCTGGCCACCTGCAGAACGGCTTAGTGCCCGCTCGCCAAACTGCTCTCTTTCGGTTATGGGTTGGTAACCGTCAGGGCGTCATTGGCTCTTTCCAGCCTTGGACAGCATGATGACTACGCCCTCTTTGCACGCCCGAGGGAAAGGAGCCCGTGGCGGGCGACGATCCGTTAAGTAGCAAGGATTTTTTAGTATCGTGATTTTAAATTTGTACTAATCTTCTAAAGTACTTATTAAAATGAAAAACAGTAGACATTTTGATCTACATTAAAAGACCAAGGTAACAAATATATACTTATTTATATGCTAAGAGTAAAGTATACATGAAACATGAGTCGATACAGCTGTTTATAGCCGACGTGGCGTATCAACAATTAAATGCGTTTTTCTATAAAACTTCGTAATTTCGAAATGGTCTAAAGAGCAAATTTTATCTTCGTTTAACGTAGAAAATTAATAAAGTATTTAAGAGGATAAGGATTGATACCATTATGGACAAACATCCCTCACAATAGTAAAAAAAATTCAAATTATTATTTTTAGACAGAAATATGCTCACTGAATATTATCCTTAAAAGATATGAATTCAAAATAAAAAAAAATATAGGAACTATACTCCAGTACATTGTTTTTATTGTAGGACTTACCATTAAAGCAGCGCATGCGTGAGTGTCTCAACGGGTAGGACTTTATACACATTTATCATATTTATGTTAAATAACATTAAAATATACATATAATAAACTGCACCTCGCTTTGCGGTTTTTTCAAAGTTGCGTCGCTGCTTAATTTTTACTGATTTTCACTGTGCGTCGTTAGATTTTCGAAATTGCGTTGTTTTGAATTCGAGTCTTTAATTTTTTTTTATTTTTGCAATGGCAGCTCCTTTGTTTTTAATTGCGACATGCCATTAAAATTTGGGGTTTCCCCTTTTAACTAAAAATCAACGCAAATGTAATACAATTTGGATACCCACAAGAGTCGCGTTACAGTCACAAGAGTGTAACTGTAACGCGACACTTGTGGGTTCGATCCCCACTCGAAGAGTGAAATATTTATTTACGTTTATATTTCCATTTCTTCGCTCTGTTCTGCCACTAAACACGCAATGCCTCCAGAGTTCGGCAGAAAGTGGGGAACGGAGTGTCTTAACACTAGGTTCCCTCTGTCTACCATGCTGTGTGCTGGATACAGCGTGAAGCTGATTTAGTATATATTTTTTTATTTAGTCAAAAATCAATATTTCCATTCTCAGGTGGCAGCCGACGAGCGTACATTTGTACCCGATACAGAAACCCTCGGCGTTGAACTCCACAAGGACTCAAAGTTTTACCAGCAATGGGAGGACTTTAAGAACAACAATCAATATGTCAATAAGGTAATATGAAAGATATACCATTTGTTTTTTTATGTTAGTCTGTAATTGCAATTGCTAAAGGTTCAATCCCCATTCTGTGGAATCCAGTATCATAAAATGAAGCGCTTAGTGTAATTAAGAAATTCGTTTTTTATAATACTTCTATATTTTAATAGTAATTATAAAACTAAATTGAAAATCTTCATATTATGAAAACAGTCTTCCAATTTTAAAAAATAGATTTAAGAGAATTATTTAAAAATTATTTGTTCACTACTACAAATAAAACATATTTTTTTGGCTTATGCTGTATATCGCACAATGCAAGGTAGGTACAGTGAACCTGAAGAACTGGAAGGACGGAATTATTGGGGCGACACTATGTTCTCGCATCGCTCGTTCAGTGGCGGGAACTTTACTCTATTACCAGAGCGAGGAAATGAATAAAATATTTTTTTCATTCCGTCGAGTGGGAATCGAACCCACAACCTGTTGCGTTTAAAATCGTACCAGCATCCCTCATATACTTTATAATTATATTTAATGACAGTAAAGCAAAATGTTATAACAATTTCAGGTACTAGATTGGAAAATAAAATACGAAGAATCAGAAAACCCAGTGTTCAAAGCCTCCCGTTTCATCACAGACAAAGTTGGCAACCTCTTTGGTAATTTATTCGAAAAGACCGAACTCTCCCAAACTTTGACCGAAATATGCAAAATTGATCCAAATTTCACTGCCCAGAAGTTTCTAGAAGATTGCGCTGACGATATCATACCGAATATTCTGGAAGCCATGGTGAGAGGTGACATGGATATATTAAAAGACTGGTGCTATGAAGGAGTTTTCAATATACTGGCAACACCGATTAAACAATGCAAACAACTTGGCTACCGTCTTGACTCTAAAATATTAGATATAGAAAATATTGAACTTGTTATGGGAAAAATGATGGATCAAGGCCCCGTACTAGTAGTGACCTTTCAAAGTCAACAAATAATGTGCGTCAGAGATGCCAAGAACAATGTTATAGAGGGTGATCCAAATAAAGTAATGAGAGTCAATTATGTATGGGTGTTATGTAGAGATCCTCAGGAATTGAATCCTAAAGCTGCATGGAGGTTGCTCGAGCTATCAGCCAATAGTGTGGAACAATTGATATAGTGAAACTTTAGAGTTATATAGTATATGTTATGTGATGTGTTGAAATACTGCGTCTGTATGTTTGGTTGTAGTGGGATTTGAATTAAGTTTTGAGTCTAATGATTAAATTATTATGATTATATTCGTCAGAAACTTAGGAAAATTTATATAGAATTTTTCAAATTTTTCTACATCAAATTTTCATACAGATTTAAGTATTTTATAATCGCCAATCCAAAGTGTTCAAATAACACATAAAATTACAATAAATGTCTAGAAAAATGTTTCAAATGTTTATAAGTACAAAATATAGTTTTCAAAATCTAGTATGTCATCATAAATCTGAATGTCTGTAGTAAAAATGAAGTTTATCCATTTGTAGCAAAATGGTGCCTAATTTTTTTTACATGCAATTGTCACTAAAATATCTGTAAGTCTGTCTTTTTAGTATGGTTTTTCAACTGTATTTATTTTACAGGATTTTTAAACTTCACAATCATAGAACTAAGATTGATATTGTAAAAAGAGGCTTTGTTAAATTGTATTTGCTACAAACAATTTAAAAGAAAAGTCTTTTTATATGTATAAAAAAGTTTATTTCTACATAAAATTAAAGAGAATGGAGTGTCTCAACACTAGATTATCTAATTAGTGTTATGTTTAACATGCGGGAAGCTGAAATATATAGAAAATAAAGCTATATTTGTTATTGTCTTGGTTCTATGAATGGGATGTAATGTTATTATTTTTTGTTATATAAGAATTTGTTGTAATAAATTGTTTCACATCACTTGTCGTTTCTCTTTTCCTTTCTAAATTTAGAGGAATTGAGCACAACCCTTGTTTTCTCATGTTGATATCTTAATTCTGTGTTTACTCTTGCAATTGCAATAGCGGAGAAAAAAAATCCCCTATAATTTATTTAAAGTGGGAGTAATTACAGAAATAAAACAAATATAGTCCATGTATGTATATACATTTTATTATCAGATACAAAATCAGAGATTCATACAATTAAATGCAAACTTAACGTTGCTTTGTAACTTAAGAAAAATTGAGCGCAAAGTTCGTTAAGATGAATAACAAATATTAAAATGAAAATAACAAAAATATTATGTCGACTTACTTCTCACTTATAGGCAGTCAAACGAAGAAATAAGTACCAACTTATATAAGAAATTTCATATGAAATTATGTATGTACGTCATCACGGTTTGACTGTGGCTTTTACATAAATTCAATGCATTCAAATTTACTTAGAGGAATATATATATATATATATATATATATAT
>DWGR01001118.1:0-17508 GCA_018247715.1 Heliconius burneyi
CCACACACCAGGTTATATGTGAAAAATTATTTATTTATATATAATATTATTTCATGGAGATAAAATCCAAGATGTAAAAATTTTTCCGCCATCTATAAAACTACATATAGTAGACTACTTGGGTATATATGTACTGAAAACATTAACTTAGTTTGGATTTTATGCTTCAATATGTCTATATTCAACTTTATACACTTCACTTTAATGATTTTCACATTTCAATATGCTTGAATATTCATTGAGCTAATATTTTGAGCATAGACATTAAATTCATATAAACTACTCTCATATCTTCAACTGCAATAAAATTATATAATTAAAATTAACATTGTCATTGCATGTACAATATTCAAATTTAAAATTTCTCCTTTTCCCAATCATTTAATTTTTTTTATGTCCTTACCTTCATCATGTCTTTATGTATATTCAATTAAAGAATTAAAATAGAAAAAAATATTGCCACAGATCTATATTTTACAAAAATTAATCATCGTTGATCTCTTTGCCATAATGTGTTGTGACTCTTTCTAGCTGTTATCTTGTGGGTAGTAATGATAGATACATGGTATTTAGCGCTGTTACTCAATACACCATGTTTCGAACAGGGAAAAGAATGTTAGTTGCGCTAGGATACCTCTATCAACTCTTCTAAGTGAGGGAAAAGTATGAGGTTTAATTACTCATATTTTGTAGGGTAGAGAGAAAACTTTCTGTAACTGTGTCATTATGTAGCCTGACCCTATGATGCATTGTTATTTATAGCTTTAAATGTATTCTGCATATAGCAGCGTAGTCAAAAGGAACCTAGTGCTAAGACACTATTCTCCTTACTTTTGACACATTGCGTGTTGCATGGAGAAAACCCATTGTGATGTAAAAGTGAGTGATGACAAAATTAAAATAATTTATTCCTCCGCGTGGGAATCGAACTTACAACCGCCGCGTTTACCCTCAATTAAAGTTTCGCTTTTCTGTCTCCTACCTTATGTTTCATATTTTTATTTCAATTGTAACAACAGTGCATAATTGGCTTAAACAAGACTGGGTGTTTTCACGTAAGACTACAAAGCTGATTATAAGCCAGCGTGCACTATTAATTCAATCAACTTAATATATTGACTAAAGTGCCTTAGTGGCGATGTGTCTGTTTGTTTACGCGATAATCGTAGATTCAATCGCCATCTGGCATTACATTTATGTTTTTTTTAATTTTCGTATAAAAGAAACCGACAGTGGAGTGATGTATTAGAATTATACGCAATGCAGCGTACGATGCGGGAGATAATTGTAGATAAAAATATAAGACAAAAATATTAAAGTTTATTAAAGACAGCGGTTGTCTTATAAGAATACAGTATCGATGATACTGCAGGAAGGTCACGTAAAATGGAAAACGGGGAGGCAAAGCCTCTGAGCGCTAGTATGATATATTTGATGACGAAGAATAGGCAAAAGAGATGTGCAGGAACCATATATTTTGACTCTCCATTGAGTCTGTCTATCCCGATTGGGATAAAGTGTGAAGCTAAAAAGAGAAACTATTGTAGGCCTAAATTTATAGACTTCTATATCTATAAAAGTGTTTACATACAATTTCTATGGAATTTAAGAGGAATTTGGAACACTTGATAAAAGTATCTAAAATGGTTAATTAATTCACTGGAAGCGACCCACGCGTTATTTTTAACTGTCTCGCCGTCAACACGTAGATGTAATTTTAGTTCGTCACCATATGTTGCGGAATGTCTCGCTTCGAAGACATTTTTATAGGTACTCGTGCATTGCTGAAACCAAAATATTTACCTTTTTTTGATCTCTAATCCATCAGTATGATGCAACTTCAACTAAACGGATATTCTGGTTTGAAGATGTTGTATTTTATTCTTATCTTTTATTTCGTCTACATCCGAAATAATCTGTGATATTTATATTGTAACTTTACTCACAGTTACGATGAGCTCTAGCCCTGGCACGAATAACTATCGAAAAGTATTCGAATCGTTGTCGATACCAATTTGTATAGGATGTTGTTCAATTTCTATACAAATTGGTATCGACAACGATTCGAACGGCTACTTATGTTCCGAATATTCAATAGTTCTGAGTACGAAGTTCCATGACATCTTTGATGTTTGTAAACATAAAGCAAATATTCGCGTTACTAAAAAAATCTCCTATTTTGAACCTACCGTCGTTTTCAAATAGGCAACCCCATGATTACCAAACTGTTAATTTTCTCTATTGGTTATCCCTTATAAGTAATCTTAGATTAATATGATTATAGTGGTTAAATGCACATTCTCTTGCGTTTCAGCCAATTTCCTTCCTGATAAAGAGATAACGTTATTACTTTCTTATACTAATTGTAGCCTAACATGGCATAAGATTGCAATTTATTACTGGTTTGCGATTTATGCGGCTTGGTTGTACAGTACAAGTATTTTTATTACTGTACCAAGTACCACACGTATTCTTTCATCCTGGCATTAATCCCGGCTATTGCCAGGGTCTGCCTGCCTGCCTGTGAGTAGGCATAGAGAATCTGAAAAGACGGTTTTAACACTCTCCGTTCTCATTAAAACATTTCCGTTCTCCACTTTCTGTTGAATTATCGAGGCATTGCGTGTTGGGTGGTGAAACTCAATCCCACGCTTTGCATTGTCACCACAGCGAATCGCAGCTTTATGTTAAGTTTCTCGAATTAAAACGCAATGTCTCGATTGGGCGAAAAAGTAAGAAACGGAATGTTTATTCTTTGTAAAGGGTTCTATGTCATGCGGCAAAAGGCGTGAAGCTGAAATAACATAAGATAATAAGATTATGTTTATGTACTTATTGGTATCTTACACATTTACTTCGTTGTTCACGTTTTTTCATAAACCCATATTTCGTAGAAGCCATTCGTGGGGCAATAGTACATACGTGCCGCTTTAAACGCTATAGGTTGTGGGTTCCATTCCCACTCAATGAATTCGGTCTAGAAACGAGGCAAAGTTGAGTTCTGTCACTCAACATGCAATGTCTTCAGAAGTGGCGGAAAGTGGGGATCGGAAGTATTATAGATAATAATAATAACTTTAATGAGTTTCTAATATAAAGAAATGTTAAGAAAAACAAATATAAAGAAACGTTAAAAGATTTACTCTGTATCCGGATTACTTGCGTGTATTCCGGCATGCAGCGCCAATCCCCACATTTTTTTTACAATTAGCCTGTTTATTATTAAATTTGTTAGTAATAAATTTCTTTGTGAACAGAGTGTATCCAGGTGTTCTCCCGGATTAGAATACGATCACCCTGGTTCTAGTGGTGTCTTAAGAGGCGACTAAAGCACGTGTGGTAGATACACGTCGCCAGAAATGGCAACACGCATGGGCAGACTTGACCGGATCATGACCACCGCCGGCACTTAAAACCGGCGTGAAGTAATGGCTTTATGCCACTGCGTTTCGCATTAGGTAATGCCACCATAAAGCTGGCAACGCCCTACTGGGGCTGCTCTGGTGTTACGCGGGGTCGTGGGCAGCGGTGATAACTTACGATCAGGTGACCCGTACGCTCGTTTGCCCTGTCTTTTTCCATAAAAAAGGGTCTTAACATTAAGTTTTCAGTTACCCTCTGCCTACCCTGCTATTTGCAAGAAGCGTGAAACAAAAATATTTCATATTGGACAACCCTAGGTAGAAAAGTTGTAAATATTACCCTGAGTGACTTTCGAACTTACGACCATTACTCGAAATTAGTAGTTGCGACTAAAAAATTACTTTTAATTAATTAATACTACAGACGCACAGTAAACGTATTTTAATTCGCGAAAAGCTAATATAAGCTGATTGTGAGATCACCGATGGCTTTGTACATACAAGTTGCTTACGATGTAGGTACTCACATAGTAAGTATATCATTGGCTTTGAACGATAAGGTTACAAAAGGGATTAACGCGTTTTTTTTATATGGAATTAGTTATTATTTACGGCTTCGCCCGTATATTTTTTTTATTTTCTTAGCTTCACGCTGTATCCCGTACAGCAGGGTGTGAATTAAAACAATTGCCTGAAGTAACACTGACCGCAGGATCTAACACAAAAGTAAAGTTTTTGATCCGACCCCGTAGTTTTGTTTTGGTTTTAAAAATAAGGTAAGGTAATCCATTTTAATCACACATTATCAAATAAGAAAGTCTAATTAAAAGTTGATTGAAAGTCGTCGTGGAGCACTAGGATAGCATCTGACTGTAGAAACCATAGCTGGGCATCCTTACTCGAGGAAATAAAAAAAAATAAAAAATCCCATTCTAAAAGACAATTCCGCTTATCACTTCAGCCCACTTTACTATGTAAAGCAAAAAAATATTTTAGAAAACGTATTCTTTTTTAAAAACTGGTGGTTCCCGATCTTGCCCCTGGATTTGAAAGCTGTGATACCCTTCCACCTACTGTTTAACCTGCTACCTAACTATGAATTCCTTAAAAACTAGTGCAATATTAATTTCTACCACCAACGGTAAATCACCATATGGTGGTAATACTTAATCAAGGCATGGTTGGTGTAACTCAGACCTCAGTCACCTGCCGGCGTCCGCGCGTGACGGATCGACCGTCAGACGGCTCTGTTACGCTGACTAAATAATAGTGAAACTTTGATACGTGACCTATATAGTTTATAGTGCATAGGAAAAGTGAAAATGGGAAAGGTGTTTGCGTAAGGATATTCTTTTATTCGTCTTGTTTTGTTGTAAAAAAATATTTTTTTTTTGAACGGTTTTGGCAGTTATATTGTTTTATAGATTAATCTGTAGGATTTTAAGTAAATTATAATTATACATTTTTCGTAACCCTTTTACTATGTTTGGCGCAATTACAATTTAATGTAATAAATAAAGATAATTTGCAGGTTCTTCATTGCGATTATTAAAGATTTATTTAAAATAAATAATTAAAAAAAATATTAGAGGCCGTCGTGGCGCAGCGGCACAAGGGTACGCTTGCGTATAACTTTAACGCGACGGTTGTGGGTTCGATTTAAATATTTATTTTCATTTATATTTCCATTTCTTCGCTCTGGTGTCGAGGCAAAGCGCGGCGTTGGGCTCTGCCACTCAACACACAACGCCTCCAAATTTCGGCAGAAAGTGGGGAACGGAGTGTCTTAACACTAGGTTCCCTCCGCCTACCCTGCTGTGTGCGGGATACAGCCTTATGTTCCAAAATCTGGTTTTAATTCATGGCAAGCTGCACTTATACCTAGATGTAAAAAAAACAATTGATTAAAGAATTTATTACAAATGTAGGTATAAATTATGGATAACGTTTTTATGATAATTGCTTACTAATTGAAGAATTGACGTATCTAAAATTCTAGATGCGTGTTAGAGTTTATTATATACTTTTAACTTCTATTATAATATAGTTTTTATTATTACAGTAAGAAACCTGGGTATTTTCAATTCCCCGGAAGAAGTACTCTTTCTATAAGCTTTATTTCCAACAGGTAAATTTAAAGTTTTATTCAACACGGAAGGCCTCCTTCGGAGTAAAGTGAGGAATCCAGTGTTTTAACTCGGCCAAGCCAGGCCAGTCATGGCGTAAGGGCAGGTGTGACTGTAAACACGACTAGTTGTGGGTTTCTTCGCTGTGGTATGGAGGCTAAGTGCGGCGTTAAATTCCGCCATTTAACACGCAATACCTCCCAAATTCGAGCAAAAGCAAAGTGCTTGCCAAGATGAGGTAGCTCTACGAACCACCGTGATGAACAAGACTTTCGTTAAAAACAACCGCAATCAAATCGGTTCATTAATTCAGCAGCTACGGTGCTATAGACAGACACACAGTCACACGTACAACTTATAACACTCCTCTTTCGTCGGGGGTTGAATAAGTATGAAATCACAAAGTTTAAAAGTAAAATTTGTGGAAAATACGTCCAACCCTCTCAGTTGCCATAGGTCCAACCAACCCTTTATGGTAATCTGTTTATGGGATCGTAACATGAATTCGCTTTACATGCATTCAAAATTACCGGTATAGTCGCGAACGAGTTGGAAAGTCAAGAAATAAATGCAGTTTTTGTACTTTCACTTGTAATGGGAGTTTGTCAAGTTATCTTACTGGTCCGGTTCTGTAAAGTTTATTTTTTAATAATAATTAGATAGCGATTGCTTTCACGGTGTACAGCGGCACACTTTTTTGCCTAATTAATTTAATTCAGAACGTGAAGATAGATAGATACATATAGAGAGAAAGAGAGAAATAGAGTTTTGTTTAGATATATTGCATTAGACACTATTTGAGAATACTTAAAAAACATTAGTGTTTTTTATATAATTGTAGCTCCCTGTAAGAATGACATTGCTGACATATTTAGGATATGGGACCTTTGACTTTTGCGAGTTTTCAATATTTTTAATGCAACTTTCAAAGATGAACCTATGTAATACTGAAATATAAGCAATTAATCCTTATCATTTCAAATATTATTTCAACACCAAACCTATTAATAGGTTATATTCTCAACAGGAAATCAGATCCAAAAGCGAATGTTTATAAAATGAATCAGCTGACACATTTGTAACATTGCTGTTCCTTCGCAGTGCAGCATGACTGTACTTAGTCTTGCAACGTACAGTGTATTGCCTTGTACGGTAGCGACGGCGTTTTGGCTTGCTATATTATTGTTTTTTTACATATATATAATATTTGGCATGTCAGTTTGCTTTTTATTTAGGTAACTAATAAATATCCTGGCTTCTTTAATAATTTGGATGTTGAAAAGTCTGAAGTCTTTGGCCCTTAGGTGTTATATGAAATTTAAATTGTTTCGTGTTTAAAGATAGTTTGCACGTTTTTAATTACTTTTATTTCTATGATCACTAGATTAATTAAATTATTTCAAAATTAAAATGTTAGAAAGAAAGAAACTTTCTAAAAGTTATTTGCATTAAATATTTTTTTATATTATCAGTATAAAAGAAGGTTAGCCAACCAACTGCTAGAATGCTACATATGTTCATAGTTTGTAGTTTAGACTAACGAAATTATTGTACTTTGAAAGCAAAAATTGGCATATTGATAAGTTAACTGTTGTAGGACTGGTAGAGTACTAGAAGAGTAGAAAAGAGAATGCAGTTATTGTAATATTTTACTTCTTGAAGTCCACAGAAGCAAAGTTGGTAGTATATAAAATGATGCATGCATAAACAGAAAAAAAGAATCGTCCTCATGTAGTCTAGAAGTTACGATGTCAATCCACTCACGCACCCCGCTAGGGTCGGACCCTTCACACTCTCACTAATCAATACAAACATCACGACGTCACCAAGGATACCATACTGTCGGTTCGCGAATACCACTCGTGTCCAAATTGACTCTAACCAGTTTTATCAAATGTCTTTTTTTACTTGTCTCATTTTGATAAGATTTTGAGATTAAAGAATGAATTTTAGAATAAATTTGAGGCTGTTTTGTCTTTAAGATCTAAGAACAGATTCTGTAAATCGATATCAGATTGATGTGGCTAATAATGCATGTTAATCGATTATACATATAAGCAATAAATCATCTAATTTAGCCTATTTGGACACAGTACATGCTCTATCGTGACTCAAAAATGTACTTGAAACCGTTATTCCAAACACGACGGTTTTAGGTTCGATCCCCACTCGATATTATTATTTATTTAGCACTTCTTCGCTCAGATATCTAATATGTTAATGATACTTAACAGTTAAGATTACATACTGTACAATTTTGTAAATAAAAAATGATTTGTTAAACCGTCGCGTCGTGGGTTCGATTCTCAATCAGGGGAATGAACATGATTAATAAGTAAATAGAATTTGGGTGGAATGTGGAAGACGGAGTGAACCTAGAACGAGCATGATGCGTGCATGAGCGTGGAACTGGAAAAAAATAAAGTCTGACTCATCCCAACTACTTTGAACATTGGAGCGTTTATAAAATTCAAGTTCAAAATATTTTTTATTCAAATAGACTAATGTAAGCCCTTTTGAATCGTCGAGTTAAAGCTACTACCGATTCGGAAGGGAGTTCTGCTGAGAAGAGCCGGCAAGAAACCAACAGTTGCTCTTTACAAAATCAATGGTATAATTTAATTATTACATTAGCTGGCAGCTATCCTACATGACATTCAACAGACATTAATTCCATGCATATTTATCCTCTAAATATTCTTGAACAGTGTAATAAGCTTTACTTATTAGAATTTTTTTTACAGTTACTTTAAATTTTGGTAGTGGCAAATTTAGAATACACTGTGGAATTTTATTATATATACGTATACCGAGACCCATAAAAGATTTATTAACTTTTTGGAGGCGAAAACTTGGCGTAACAAGCTTATCTTTATTTCTCGTCCCAATCGTATGTCTATCACTATTTTCACTGTGACACTGTATATTTTTGTCGGACAAACAGAATATTATAAAATAGAAATTATGAAGCAATTGCGATAATGCTGCATCTTTGAAAACATCTCGCAGAGAATCTCGAGCTCTTAGATTATAAATATATCTTACGGTTCTTTTTTGGAGAATAAATATTGAATTTATATCTGAAGCACTGCCCCATAGCAGCATTCCATAAGACAAAATACTATGAAAATAGCTATAGTACACTAATCTATATTATTCTTTATTTATGTTGCTCTTGAAATTTCCTCTTTTCAGTCTATTATGACGTGCGGCTGTCGTCACAGACCACTGCGTGTGGCGGTGGAGTTAACCCATTAACCTGATTTAAATATTTTAAATTAAATATCTTTAAAAAACAATAAAATGTTGCTTTTTACACCGTTAACCGTTTTCTTATAAATTAACGCTTTGTAGCCACAATTTTATTTTATACTAGCAACGGGCTCGCGGCTTCGCCGGCTTGTACTGTAGGATTACATTTTCGTGATCTGATTGTTGTAATTTTAAAGACTATGAAAACTAGAATTTTAGCTTATTCTCATTTATATTGAGAGAACGTTTTTATTTATGAGCCGATTTAAATAAAACTAACATATAGATATTAAGGGAAGTTTACCAAAATACAATAATGAAAACTACATTTAAATCAGTTAAGCCGTTTATGAGACCCCCAGTAGCTCCTCTGGTGTTACGCGGTGTCGTGGGCGGCGGTGATCACTTACTATCAGGTGACCCGTACGCTCGTTTGCCATGCTTTTTCCATAAAAAAAAAATAAATCTAAATCTATTGAGAAATTGCCTATTGTAATGTCTCAATTCAATGTCGCAATTCAAGACATTTCCGTTTTTAAAACTAGGTTTCCCTTAAAGCTAAAAGGAATTGCAACTGTTATTAACACTTTAGATTACTTAACATAATAATTAAGCATGTTAGTTACGCTTGTGTTCGTGATACTACGTGGTAATGATGATTGGAAACTTTTAAGCGATTGCTTTGCGGTTACTCGAAGTTTCAATGGTTTAAGTTGGATATATTCTTGTAATAAGAATGTTGTTTCAAAGAAATATTCTTGTTATAAGTGTTATAAGAAATTGATTCACGAAACATATTTAAGTGTACAATATATATAAGTGGAAAGCTATGAGTGATATACGTAAAAACCTATATTTTTTATTATTATTTCAATTTTGTAAAATTTAAGATTATCTTATCTGATTATAATTTAAAAAATATATAAAATTATAAATATGAATTTAAATGACTAATTATATTCATAAAGTTTAAAATTCTTAATAAACAACAGTTATATTTTAGAAAATCTTTTAAATTATTATTAGTCAGACGTCCCGTAATATGTCTTGCTTTAGACCTTTTCATAGACCGAGAATAGGCCAGGTGTCAGAGCGATGTTTTTGTTGGGTGTCTTACTGGAGAGGAAAAATAAAAATATGTTGTCAATATTGAACCCAGAAACATTACTTTTCACAGTCATGTATGACGATTTTCGAGCACAGTTTTCTTCACAATTTCAATGTTTTCATCGGTTGAAGGTTGAAGGAACAAGGAAAATCTTCAACGTCGGTACGGCCGTTTTTGAACGCTTTGTACCAATCATAAATTTGTGTTTTGGATAAAATTGATTCACTGTAAGCCTCTCCCAACATTTTCAACGTTTTCCTACACGAAATTTTGTTTGTAACACAAAATTTAATGCAAACTCTTTGTTCAATTATTGGATTCATAAAACTCGCCGCGCACTACTGAGGTGTGTTTGCTAAACTGAGTGCTGTCAACAAGCTAGCTGCCAGATCGCGCTAAAAATTGGTATCAGAGGTCAGCACAGTGCTACCAACTTACAAAAAATATATATTTGACTGTTTAAATTGAAATTTCCGGATACTTTATTGTCACAATGTATACACCGTACTATACATTCTCAAACATTATTGAATTTAAAATTTTAGCTTTTTTTGTTTCTTTTTTTATTAGTTACATTTTTTATACTTGATTTTGTTCACCTAATTATTACCTACCTTACTAATAATCTACGAACAATTTTGAATATAATGTTTATATAACCTGCCCACAAAGTGATCGAAGTTCAACCAACTTAATTTCTTTTGACATCCTCCCACGACTTATTTGGCCGCGGCCGTGGCTTGGATTGAATATCAAAAAGCCTAAAATTATTTTAATTTATATTTACAATGCGATTTATGGTATCAGAACTACCCTGCTGCCTCATATACATTCAAGGCAGCAGGGTAGAGGCAACGTAGCGTTAGGACACTCCTTTCCCCACGCACCTCAAAATTTAAGTGTAGGGAGCGAAGGGAAAATGAAAATAAATATATTTACTCCCATGAGTGAGGATGACACGTTTACAGATTTTGTATACTTATTTTAAACATAATTCTTGAATAAAAATTAATTTAATTCGGCGGAAAGTGGGGAAGGGAGTGTCTTAACACTAGATTTCCTCTGCCTACCCTGCTGTGTGCATACAGAGTAAAGCTTATTTATTTTTTTATAGACTTTAGTTATTTTTTTATTCAAAAAATAAATAAATACTCTAGTATAAATTAGTATTTTTTTATAATTCTTTATTAATATTATCTACTATTATCATAACATGAAAATATAAGTTATCATTATCCTCTTTGATACCTGAACCCACTGTGCTCATACTCTCTGCTCATTGCACGACCATGCATATCAAAATTAAAAAAAAAAACAAATGTCAAAATAAGTGATGAATATATTTTAAATAATAATCTATTACCAGCAAATTACAAGCAAGAAACATTCGTTAAATTTTATATCTAATCGTATTACAAATATGGATTAACATTGTATGAAACACATGGTCAGTTCTAAAATAATCTCTGCTTCGCTGCAGATCGTGGCATGTATGTATATCGACTTATTGAATTGAAAGTGATTTACAAAACGTAATATATAGCGATTCCTCGTCCCTGTAGGAATTTCAGAAAATCCTCTCTTATTGTGAAAGTGGGAAACGCAAGTGGCTAAATCTGTGAATAAAACAGAGTGAACACTAAGCTCCCTCTGTCTATCTTGCTTTGTATGGGATATAGGATGAACAAAAGATTATTGTTCCTAAGAAACCTGTTAAATATCAGCGTTGTTCGTCAATAACGGAAGAGTTTTATTTATAGATAGATTAAATGGCACAATTTTTTCCATAATAATAGTAATTTGGTCATTTTTCTTCTGATGATTACCATTTTTCTGCCTGAGTCCTGCTCCATGTTTTATTTCGTCTAACAGGGTTGACAGACGGAACGCACGTTGAAGTACGTGATACGATTAACAATTTGAGGCCATTCTTTTACCATTTAATTGGTAAAGGAATGGCCTTCCAATGTCCTAAAAAGTCCTGTGAAATTTAAATAGTGCTGGCTTTGATTTGTCGACTAAGAAATAATTTTAATGACGTAATACCCTATTACTTTTGTCAAGAATCTAAACTATTGGACTTGTTTTCTTTTTAGTTTTTTTATGAAAGTTAGGCTTTTGTTTATAAACATAGGTCATATTTTTTTATTTCCCAAGAGTCAAGAGTGAAAGTTATTTAATTAAATAATTAATTTCATTAATTAATTTTTAAATTGTTATATGTATGTAAATGTACATTTACTATGAACGTTATCTCAATTGCTGAAATCTCTTCAATTATATAAAATTCTTCCGTCACTGAGTGACTATTAGACTCTGTATCGGAACTATGCGGTGTAGAACGCTGAAATTTGTCGTTTAGGATTAGAGAGTAGAGAGTTGGGGGGAGTAGAGAGTAGCACTAAGGTAGGATATCCTAAAATGCCAAAGGGAATAGGAAAAACGAGATACAAATTACCTACATCAGTCTACTTATAGATTTTCTTGTCTTACTTGGTTAGTATTCAATTTCATGGCTCATTTGATTCGTTCAATTTTTTTTTTTTTCGAACATGACATTAATGCTGTTAGCCTTAGTGGCTTTTACAGCGACACCGGTTGGTTAGGGAAGAGGGTGCTCATTCCCTGATGAAAAACAGGCACTGAATGGCTGGCTGCCTGTGAGAATAAGGTCAAAAGCTAAAGGGGCGCCCCCTGGCGGGGCTCGGACCTCGGCCTTTAACCTTTGAGCGGACTGGGAAATTCGTTCAAAGTGTCGCCATCCTATTTAAATACAAAGTTTAAACTGGCCGTGTGAGTACTGTATAAAGTTAACAGATGACATCACTAGCTTTAACTGGGTTTTCAAACACTGTATGGGTATTGTTATTATTGGTAAGTGCGCTTTGTTGATGTCCGTAGATTTTTTTAAATTTTCTCATTTGTTGTTCCATCTATATAATACATAGAAAATTTCTATTTCTACTGAGTGACTGACACGTAACACAAAGCCATACTGGATGTTTTGAAAAATTAAAGAGATCGCTTAGGAAAAGGGAATAAAGGAGGTTTTTGTTTGACGTTTTAAATTCCCGCAAACTCAAAATTTCTGAATAGATATATACTTTTACGTACCTAAATATAAAATTTAAATTACAAGTATTTCAGTAAGTTCGTATACTCTGGTTAATTCGAATAAAATAATTTGATCCATGCAATGCAAAGGATACTTTTTAGATATTTTTCAGGGCCCCAAGGGCTCTTCAAGTTTTTTACTTTTTACCTCCTGTCTGATTTTTTACCCCCGTAAATCTAGCTTCATAAATATTATTTTGCCACTTATTTTGCGACGTGCCCAATCTACCTGGTTATAACTGGCGTTTCCTATGAAGAGGTCACATCTCTACACCGTTCATCTTTCTTTAACTCTTATAGAATCGGTTTTACAGATACCAATTATTTCATGAGGATGTCGTAGCGCAGCGGCACAATGGTGTGACTGTAACGCAACGGTTGTGAGTTCGATCCCCACTCGGGGAAGTGAAATATTTATATACGTTAAATTTCCTTTTTTTAGCTCTGGTGTCGAGGCAAAGCGCGGCGTTGAGTTCTGCCACTCTACACGCAATGCCTCCAGAATTCGGCAAAAAGTGGGGAACGGAGTGTCTTAACACTAGGCTGGGGTGAAGCTGATTTTTTACACACATTTTTTTTACACATTTTTGTACACCTTGGTTTGCAAAATTTAACGCCGCTCTTTTAAGTATGACGAGGTATTTGAACTCGCAATTGTTGCTTTTTATACACGTAACCAACTATTTCACAATGGGTTTTTTTTATGGATGAAAAAGATTACCTATAATGCTAGATTTACAAAAAAAATCCTGTTATTGCGTTGCCATTATGAGGTGAGACACAAAAAGTGAACTCCCGTGAAACTAATTTCCTGAAGGCTAAACTGTTTTGTATACGTTGCTGTGATTATTACAGAATATATATAATTATTACATTGATGGTTGAGCCAGCCAGATTGAGGCCAGTCGTGGCGCAAGGGTATAAGTGTACGCAGCCGGTTGTAACCCGTTGAACAGAATTAAATATTAAATAGTAAGATAATAAACAAAATTACGCTGCTTTGTTATTTCGAACATTAAACATGGTTTCAAATTTAATGTTCGAAATAACAATTTTTTGGATCAAATTTACAACCATCGTGCTCTGCACCACCTGGCCTGCAGTGGTCTCATATACTAGTATATCTACGAGTATAAAATGTTAGCCGAGATTATATGAACAAATTTTTAACGATGGATTTAAATTAAATGTATTATATATATATATAATTTAATATTATGAATCTAATGTAGGAAGATTATAAGAAAAAGATTATTGGTTTTAAAAATTAAACATTACACAAGCTTATACGGTAATATGACCGATCTAGAGCAATGCGGAAACATAAGATCTAATAATTATTGTACAAGATACCACATTGTTATAAATACTTGTACTACAGCTAGTATGAATGCTCGTACTAAAAACTAATTTCTATTGAAATTTGATTGATTTACTGTAAAATTATGTTGATATCTTCTTGTTATCTAAAATGGCGAATGTCGTCCGTGTTTAGGTAAACGGTATCTCCGCTCGAGGGTTGGATAATTAAATTAATTGTATTTTTACCCGCTTTTTTGGTAGACCTGCCTGGTCCACTGTACAGGCAATATCCTAAAGAAATTGAGAAACTGACTGTCTGACTTCATACACTAATTTCTTTCTGGCTAATCTGCTGTGTAATAAAAATCGTGAAGATTTTTATTTTTGATAGTAAAAGCATCCCTTTATTTTGTCTAAAGCTAAATTATATGTGCTTACTATAGAAGTTATATTAATTAAATTTGAATTATATGAAACCTTGAACCTCATTTGAACCTGTTGGCTGCGATAGTTACATTTATTAGAGAATTTAGTATCACAGCACTACTTCTCCAATTCTCTCTTTAGAAATTTTGCGTGTCGAGTGACGTAACTGAACGCCACATTCATACGCTGTTACCAAACCGAAACCCCTATTTAAATATAAATATGAATCTTCAAATGTTTGATGGCAGTGCGTCGTAAAACTTTAATGTTAGTTTTACTGCACTTAAACACTGAAGAGCCATGGTGATATTTTTATGGATACCATCACGAAAGTCACGTCATGTGAGTTTGAAAACTTGTGTTGAAAAGGTGCCACGAGAATTTTCTACAATACCTATATTAAATATATATAAAGGATATGTTCTCACTGACTGAGGCAAGACGCACGCACAGCCGTAACGGCCTGATGGTAGAAACGTGAAATTTAGACAGATGTTTAGTTTCGTAATCTGGACACCCACAAATCGACACCGATATTCATTTTTTTTTCTCTCACTACCCCGCTAGGGATAAAACGTGAAGTTAAGTTTTTAAGTTACCGATTTTTATAAAATTTTAAATTCAGAGTCTTAAAGTAAAAATATTTTGTCTGTACATTTAGTATTTTTGACTGAAATGTCTTGAGGGACACTTAAAAGAATAATAGAAAGTAACATTTTTTTTTATTTTTATCTGTCTGTCTGTCAGTATGTATGGTGACGCTAATCTTCGAAAGTGCTGAACCGATTTACTTCGAACTTTCAACAATTGCTTTGTTACATCTTAAGTTAGTTAACTTTACATCTTAAGTTAGAGTTTGCCTGCAAATATAAAGCAATCCAAATCTATACATATACTTGTAATAAATCTGTATTTGTTTCTGATAAGTCTGTATTTTAAACCGACTTTCAAAACAAGAAGGAGTTTCTTAATTAAATATTTTCGATTCGATATTCGATTAATTATTTTGGATTCGATTTCGATATTAGATTATTCAATTCGATTTAGGTATTTTTGTAATATGCAATCATTACAGTTATTTTACAAAGAATATTATAAATCCTTATCCAAATCAATCATTTAACATTTAAAGCTGTTTCTGAACGAGTAAATTAAATTATTCATTGACTTCAACCCATATGACTGCCAGTCAAATCTTTTTATTAACTGAATAATCATGTAGTTCAAGCGGTCGAAGCCATTAGCGGGGCGCTAGTATTAAATATATTTATTTGTGAATTTTCTTTTTGTTTTAAGTTCATCCAGTCAATTTATTTACTGTTGATTACTTAATATTTATTGGAAAATTCTAATACATTTTATACACATCTTTATTTATCTAAAATCTTAACAGCTTTAGCTCTAAAAGTAACAATAAATTGTTAGCTAGTTCGTTTTTTTTAATTCTTATAAAGAAGGATGGACAACGACAACGATGCGTTCATTTTATTAACATCACACATATTTTTTATCTGTGGAGTTTCTTATAAATAAAGTTATATTTCTATACAATAGCCCATCAATTGTAGTTAAATTAGGTACTATAATATTGTGTCTTTGTGAATTTGCATCAGTCACTAAGTGGTATGTAAATATTACTGTTTAGTTTGACTTTGTTAAACTCATCCAATATATAAAAACATATTCTTCAAAATACAAGTAAATTAAGTTAATATCTACTTAGTTTTTCTGTTAATAAAAAGAGCACTAGTAACAAATTAACCGGTTTCTCATTTTCCGCCTGATTTCGTGATAATTCGTAAAACATTTTTTACTATGTCATCAATTTTCTGTTTATAAAAATTAAATGTATTTTTCTGTTCTTCTTTACCAATTCTTTTTTTACGCATAGTTAGATTTTTTTTCATAATGGAATCGTCTCTTTTCTCAGTCAATCTTAAAATTAAAAAATCAGTTTCACGCACTATCTCGCACACAGCAGAGTAGGCCGGGAGAGGGAACCTAGTGATAATACATTCCGTTCCCCATTTTCTGCCGAATTCTAGAAGCATTGCGTATTGAGTGGCAGAACTCAACGCCGCGCTTTGCCTCGACACTAGAGCGAAGAAATGGAAATATAAATGTAAATAAATATTTCACTTCCTGGAATGGGGATCGAACGCACAACCGTCGCGTTGCACTTTGTGCCGCTGCGCCACGACGGCCTTTCACAAATTATTAATGTAAGCACTTTTGAATCGTCGAATGAACATACGAGCGAAAAGCTACCACCGGTTCGGAAGGCAGTTCTGCTGAGAAGAGCCGGCAAGAACCTCAAAAGTTGCTCATTTCAAAAATAAATCCATGTTAATGTTCGTTATTTCTTGTACCTTTTTCAAGATTATTTTTTGGTTCTGAATTTGCTATCTTTGGTATGTCAGTATTAAGATAACTAAAATTTTGAAAACTTAGATCTTAGATCGATCTTAAGATTGCTGTTTTTGTTTATAGATGATAACGGCATCCCAAGTTCAATCTGAGACTTGAGAGCGGTTTATAAATACGATCAAAATAAAATTAAAATAGGATCTTTGTGTATTTAGTTTTAATACCTATAATAAAAAAGAAAATGTCTATTTGCTTATAAAATGCACCTAAACTATAACGAAATCTGCGAGCAAGAGCGCCGAAATAAATGAAATGTGAATTTTATAACCTAATAACCGTGAGATGAGAGCTTACAGCCGTGTAATGGTCTAAATTTCAATAAACCTAATTGAAAAGTCCGCAGTGTTATTGAATTGACTCAAGTAGTCACTGGAATTTTGAGAAGAACATT